>CAKNYM010053065.1:211850-234310 GCA_932195095.1 Andricus curvator | reverse complement strand
ATCAATAATTTAAAAAAAATATTTTTCTCAATGCAAAAGTTATGCATTGAATACATCAATGCAACAATTCAAAAAATACTTTCTATGCACATTTTCAAACAAAATCACACTCAGAATTTTTTTTTCAATTATTGTTATTTTACATTTCAACAATATTTTTGAAAAGGCCGTGTCTACGGGTACCGAAATTTCGGTACGAATATCTCCGTGATACCAGTTTGGCTATTTGTACCGAAATTTCGGTACAAATAGCTCCCAGATACTACTTTGGCTATTTGTACCGAAATTTCGGGGATAAACTTCCGAAAAGCGGATACCTCCGATTAACTTAAAACTCCGTATACCCATGTATTTTGACCCGCTGATTATGAAAATGATAGTGAAAATAGGTGCAAATTTTATTTTCAAGGTCAAAACGGTAAAAAACTATAAACATGTCACGTTTTTTCCATTCATTTCAGTAAATAATAAAAATTTACAAAAAAGCTAGAATAAACGTTGTAGATCCTTCGAAAATACACATTTTATGTCAAATCTATTTTTACTCTACGATTGATAGTTTTCGAGAAAAAAAAACGATAAATACCAAAAGTCACAGAAATACAGCACAATGTGCAGCGGTGTGACGTAAATTGTATGAAAAATTCCTGGAAGGTGAATTCGTGCGCATACAATGAACAGGAGAAGCGAAACTTTCAAAAGGGACATTGGTGGGAAGGAGACAGCCAATATCTCGGAAATACTGTACAATATGTAGCGGTATGACTTAAATTATATAAAAAATTCCTGAAAGGCTGGTTACGCGAGCGTTGAATCACAGGGTTATCTTCCCTCTATTCCCTATATTATTTCTGTGACAAGTCACAGGGTCTCTTGACGCCCCGCCCCCCCCCCCCGCGGTGTAGGAAAGGGGTATGGATTTGACCTACATTCTTTCTGTGACCAATCACAGGGGTGCCTTCCCGCCCCCCACAAGACGTTGGAAAGGGGTAGGAGTTTGACCAAGATTATTTCTGTAAGCAATCACTGGGGTGCCTTCCCGCCCCCCCACGAGAAGTTGGAAAGGGGTAGGGATGTGACCTACAATATTTCTGTGACCAATCACAGGGGTTAGAAAGGGGTAGGTATGTCATGTATTTGAAGCTTTTTTGTAATTTTTTATTTTATACTGAAATTGAGTAGAAAAATATTCTTATAGTTTTTTTGGTTTTGATCTTGAAAATCAAATGTGCGCCTATTTTCTCCATCGTGATCGTAATTAGCACCTCAAAATGCATAGGTATACGGAATTTCAAATTAATCGGAGGTATTCGATTTTCGGAAGTTTACTCCCGAAATTTCGGTACGAACAGCCAAAGTATAGTATCCGGGAGCTATTCGTACCAAAATTTCGGTACAAATACCCAAAATAGTACCTGGCAACTATTCGTACTGAAATTTCGGTACAAATAGCCAAAGTCATAGTTCGGAGATATTTCTACCGGCATTTCGGTACACGTAGACACTTCCATTTGAAAAATACACTGAACATTTTTAAAAATTCTTTGATTTAACTATTTCATTATTGTATTTTTAATAAATAAATAATATTGATTGAAGAACAATTTTATCATTTAATTGGGAATTCCCTAGTGTCGGAAATTTGACCGTGTCGGTCATTTTACAATTCGGCAATTTTCTGTCGTGAATTTTATTATTTGGCAATTTTCAAATTCGGAAATACTATGAATTGTCGGAAATTTTTCAATTCGAGATTTTTATATTTCGGCAATTTGATAATTTCAGGAATTTCCTATTTCGAATATTTTCTTTATCGGGAATTTTATTATTTGGGACTTTTCAGTCGTGCCTCTGATTTGATGCTGGGAGAACTTTTTGCAGAAGAAATTTCCGATTTTGATTTTTTACCCATCTAAGTTTTAGTAAAGTATTGATTATAATTTCTACACATATAGAATCAGTAAGAATTTTTGCGTGCGAAAAAACTAAATTTAATTGATTGCTTAATGATATTTTTATAATAGTTTATTGGTAAGAATGTTTTCAGGCATTTTTTCTCTCAGGGCAGGTGTTTCCATATACGCACGGAAAAAATAGTGAAGAGTCAGCGAAAGAAGAAGTAAAAGCACGAGCTGCTCTTTGAATTTTGTTTTTATTGTTTTTATATTTGGTCCGAAGTTCTAATCAACATGAATTACGAACAAAGCTTTCTTTTGTCATGACCTTGGTCATCCCATTTAGAAAAACAAAGCTGACCTTAAAATAACCTTGAAAATGAGATTCAAGGTCAAATCCAAGGTCACCGTTGGATTCCTCGTTGAAAGTTACGGAACAAACTCTTGTTTTTAGTTAATAATTTATTTTTAGATGTACATGAATATTTATAGATTAATATTTAGGATCAAAAGATTTTAGAATACAAGCAAATTTATAAATATAGCATATATCAATACAGAGTATTGTATATATACAATGAACAAGAGAATGATGGAGATAGGTTTTGAAAAATGTTGCTATTCGTTTGGAAAAAGACCATCCGAAAATAATTAATAAAAAGAAACTTCGCGTCTTGGGCGTCTTATTGATTGAACTGTCACATCTTGGAAAAGGAAGCTTTGTTTGAAATCCATGTCGACTAAAACTTCAGATCAAATATAATAACAATAAAAACAAAATTCAAATTGCAACTCATACTTCTACTTCGTCTATTACTGAACCTTCACATAATATTGGGACTTAAAAATTTCAGAATTTCAAAATGTAAGCATTAAATAAGAAACTCTATAAAGAAAGACTTTAATACATGTATGCAAACACATGTCTTCAGACTTAATCAACTTAATTTGTTTTTTCCTTACGTAAATTTTTTTACTGATTCTAGATGTGTGAAAAATAGAATCAATGCTTTACTAAAACTTAGATGGGAAAAAATCAAAATCGTCAATTTCTCACTATAGTTGCTTATTATAGTTTCTTAATATAATAAACATTGAGAAATTGCTTCCAATATCAAATAATATACCGCAGAAATGTATTAAATGAAAAACAAAAGTCAATGTTAACACTGCAGGCCTCAGTAACCGGGACCGAGGAGGCTCGCGCCGCAGAACTAAAAAATTGATATCTCCTTTAGTTTTAGACTCTCGATAAATTCTATTTAAACAACGCATAAAATGATAAGGAATCCAAATACCATTATCAAGTTAAAATTGTAGGGGCGCGGCTGAACGAAAAATAAAAATTTTAACCTCTTTTGGTCAAATTTTAGATTTTTGTTTTGTTTTTTGTTAGTTTTAAACATTTATAAGTTTTCTCTTAATCATTTAAAAATGAGAAAAATCGGCAGAACAGTCTTGGAGATATTTTGGTTTGAAGAAAGTCGAGGCTCAACATTTAAGGTCGCTTAAGTCCCGGAATTTTGAAAATGTTTGAAAACCAAGTGGCCCAGAATCTTCCTTTAACTAACAGTAAAGTTTCGCCAATTTACATGAAAATCCAAAGACCCTCGACCAATTTCTGATATTCCTGATAAATGTTGACCTTGAATAGGATTACATGAGATTGCACAAGATTACACAGTTTTATGTGAGGGACTGTGTCGTATACATAACAAAATTTAAAGCATTAATCCCGAAATTAATGTAGAAATATGATTCATATTTAAAAATTTATCTCAAGTTCTGTAAGCGATTGGACAAACATTTAAGTTTAAATTATGTTTTTCTATTTTTAGAAGAATTAAAATTTTTAATTCGTTTTTTATTTTTTAGAAAAATTGAATGCCTTGAATTTCGTCCTATTGAAAAATAAACCAGAGGTTGGAATTCATATCTTCAGACCAAATAAAGATATTTCTCAAAATCAGCAAACGAAGAGTTTCTGCTCTCTTTCATTAAATTTAGAAAATATTTCTGACCGTCAATAATAACATTTTCAGAAAATTTCAACAAGATAGATTGTTATTTTTAATAAAATTAAAATACTAGAAAGCATAAAAAAGCACAGTTTTTAAAAAATATGATCTAAAACACAGCGATTGTTTTCTCTTTCACAAATATTAAGCTTTTCAAATCGTGTTTTATGCAGCTTCATTAGTTATAACAAATAAAATGTACATTCGTATAATATTCTTAATTTTGGAAATTTTGTTAGGTTGTGTAAAAACTCTCGTAAAAAACTTGACTTGCAGAATTTTGTGGAAAATTGCGCTATGGATGGTATACCATTAAACCATTTCCCTTTCAGGGTAGGCGTGACACTACCCGATTCGGGTAGTGTTTCTAGGTTTTTCTTGTAGTTATAAATAACTACAAGTGTGGGCTCACCACACCCACGATGTGCCAACAGCACCCATCCAAGTACTAACCGCGTCCAACGCTGCTTAACTTCAGTGATCTGACGAGAACTGGGTTTTTCAGCGTGGTATGGCCGTTGGCCATTGGATAATATTTTAAAATATCGGGACAAGATTTCTGTAAATTCTACAGAATAATTTTTGTAAGAATTTACCTTCTGGTAGGGAAAACGGCTCATAATATTTTATTATAAATCAAACCAAAAATTGTTGCCTTTGATAATTACTCTGTTTAATAGATTAAAATACTTTTCACGACGTACAAAAAGTAGAAAAACTATCAAATTATAATATCTATTGTAATACGTCTTACTTTCTTATGCGTGTAGTTAAGAATAAATCTTCTTAGGTTCCAAATGACAATAAGCAGATAAAATAACCTAATCCTAAGTTTAAATTACTTTATTTGCTTTAAAATTATTATAAAACTGATAAGTACTTACTTTTTCTGTAAAGTTTTTCTTCCAACCATATTTTTTCAACTTTTTTTATGAGTGAGCGACTTAGCCCCGCATTGTAGGGTAAAGACGCTCACACTTCAAGGGATGATAAATAGTATGATTAATAGTATGCATTACATGTTTGTTTGAGTTTTATAGTACGAAAGAGGGTCAGATAGAGATTATATATTTGAAGCATAAATAATTTATATTAAATACCTTTTTGCATTTTATTGTGAAAACCCCGAAAAAAAATCCGCTTAGCGCCATTTCACGGTAAAATAAAAACTATAAAAAAAACTATTTTTTGCTCGCTTTGGAATACATTTTTATGTAGATTATAGTTATTCATTGTATTTGCAATTTTTGAAGTCTATTTAAACTTATACTAAGTTACTGAGATATATTTTTATAGTATTCCCTTTTTATTTCAGATATAATAATTATATTAGGTGACTATGAATTATTTGAACATTGCTCTCTAATATTTAATATTTCCAATAGCACGTATTTTTTTCTTGTAAACATGTAACAAATGCTATTTCTCAGTGAAAAAGAATTCTTTTTCAAAAATTGAAATGGTTTTTATTAAAAAATAAATTTTCCTATAAGAAATTCTGAAATAGAACTAACATTTTAATTTTTGATTGAATGAAAAACCTATGGAAATCCTTTTTTATTTATTTTTTCTAATTATAGCTCAAATCTTACTTCTGATATAAGCTTATCAATGAATAATGATAATAATTTGATCAAATAATGTGATATAATTTTTGTTTTGGTAATCTGCTAAAGTTATCCTTTAATATTATCTTCTATCATTATTTATCGAATAAATATTTGTTATGAACTTTTTTTTAGAAGTTTATAATGAAATCCAATATTAAAAAAAATTTTGAACTAGAAAGATAGAACTTGAAAGCGAAAATTCTAGCATACTTTTAATTATAATAATTTGAAAATTTACTTCCATGAATTCGTCTCTAGAAGAATTCTAAGGATAGAAGAATACAATTATGGAGTTGATAAAGAAGGTAAATTACATTAGTTTCATGCTCGATCTGCCAAGGTTCTCCCTCGTTGGTACCATTTTAGGAACGAAAATGGCCCATAGAGAATTCATGGACGTTTTTCCACACATAATCTCATTTTTATGAAACCAATTTTTTTCAATCTCATAAAAAGCGGATTAAATTTCTGATTTCCAAATAGTATTTCAATATTATACATAACTTAATAATAATATCAAGTTAAAACAGATTCAGTCGAGGAAATTTGATTAAAATTTAATTATCATAATTTTATCTAAGTAATTACTCTAATGGAATCTTGAATCAATTTAAATTGAAGAAGACCCTTAACGTGAGCGTAAATTGCTCACCATGTATTACCAGAATCTTCCGATATATGCAGTAAGGCGGAAATAATAAAAATAAAAGAAAATAACCAGTTTCTCTAATAACAGCAATGTAACGACTAATTGTATTTTGCTTCTCTGTATTTTGCTCGTAATTATTATATAATTTTAATTACATGACATTGTTCTTATTCCATGCATCGATCCACAATAGTATATTGTGCTACAAGTTGAAAAAGCGAGAGATTTAAAACGAGTGTGAAGTTAGCTACCCGAGCGGAGCGAGGGTGGCTATCACACGAGTTTTAAATCGTCGCTTTTTCAATGTGTGGGACACCATACTTTTTCTATAATTTGTGCAAAAGTGCTAGTTTTTGTTTACCTGTTTTTTGTGTAAAAAGAAGGCGATTTTTTGTCGATTGGCGCAACAATGACAATGGTAATTATCAAAACCATGGCAATAATATGGCAGTAATAATAAGCTGGTTCTCACAATTGAATAGTTGGCCCATAAAGTTGAGGGCTTCAAAACTTCCGATTTTTCGTGAAAAAAACCAAGCACAGTATTTTCGGAGAAACTGACGGTGTTTTTTTGATTTCGCCAAGTGACAAAAGTACATACAAAATACACAACTCGAGACTTTTCAGGAAATTGCTTTTAGGTTAGGGACGACAGTCGGAAAATAGAATGAAGTTGACTGCGCACGATGCACGAGTCCACCCGAGGCAGCACGAACCCACCCGAAATAACATTTACTTTTTCCACTGTGCCTCACTTTTATCACTGTCCATTTACTTTTTCCACTGCATCTGTCCACTTTTGTCACTGTTGCCCGGAAAGGTCGGCACTGCGCATGCGCCACGTCATCGAGCAAAAATCGGTAACTTTTTACACCAAAGACAGGTGGAAAAACTGGCACTTTTTCGCGAATTATAGAAAAAAGACATTTTTATTCGAGCTACGGTTTTAAAGTATATATCTTCAGAAATATGGCTACATACTGATACTATTAAAAGTATTCAAGGGGCCGTTGAAAAGCTACGTCACGCTATTTTGAACAATTTCTCCACCCCTCTCCTTCTTCGTCACAGATCATAGCACAAAGCTTGAACCCCATAGGGTGGCGTCCCCCCACCCTCCTTAAAGATTAACGTTTTTTTCTTTGATTTCATTTGATAAAGGCCATCTGAACCAAATCGTTGCAATAGTTACATGTGTCTTTGCAACATAGTTCAATTTTTAACAAAATAGTTCAATTTTTAACAAAATAGTTGAATTTTGAAGCCAAAAAGACCAATTTTCGAAAAAAAAATAATTACTTTCAATCCAAACAGTTGGAATGACACCAAAATAGTTGAGCTATTAAACAAAAGAGACCAATGTTTAACAAAACAATTGGATTTTCGTTCAAAAAAGATTAAACTTTAATAAAAACAGTTGAAATTTTTAAAAATAGTTGAATTTTTAACTAAATGTTGCATTTTCAGGCCAAAAAGACAAATTTTTCAAAAGACAGTTAAATTATTATCAACCAGAAAAAGTGAATTTTCAACGAAATAGGTGAATCTTAACCAAATTATTGAATTTTCAAGCCAAAACTACGAATTTTCAACAAAAAAGGATGAATTCTAAACCAAAAATATAATATTAGACTTTTATACCAAAAATAATTAACTTTCCGCGGTTTTCTTCATGACAAAATCTTAACGACATTGAAGTTTGCCACAGATATGGTTTGAAACTTTTGTAATTAATTTTTAAAAAACTAAGCGTCGGATCGAAAAACTAAAATCACCCTTAGATTCGTCTCGGAAATATCTCGGTGTGCATTTTTTTTGTTTAAACAATTTGTCAAACAATTACACTATTTTTTACATATCTGCAATTGTTATGAACTAACTAAGCGTCGGTTCAGAAAACTAATTGAACCATTTCATTCAACTCGGAAATATCTCGGTGTGCATTTTTTTGTTTTGTTTAAACAATTTGTTGAACAATTATATCATTTTGAATGTTTATGCAATTGTTATGAACAAACTAAGCCTCGGATCGAAAAACCAAGTACACCATTGCATTCGTTTCGGAAATATGTAGGTGTGATTTTCTTGGTATTTTTTTCAAACATTTTTTAAACAATGAGAGCATTTGTTGTTTCGCTTGCATTTTCTGTATGCCTGTAGATATGGATTTGAAACTTTTGTAGTTAATATGAAAAAACTAAGATAGATTAAAAGGTAATAAGTTATTAACTGACATATTTCAAACCAAAGAAAGAATCCATAAGATGTTGAAGATCCTTTATTCCTTATTTTCGTAAAACAAACAAAACAAAAAATGCACACCGAGATATTTCCGAGACGAATCTAATGGTGTTTTTAGTTTTTCGATGTGACTCTTAGTTTTTTCATATTAATTACAAAAGTGTCAAGTCCATATCTACAGGCATTCAGCAAATGTACAAAAAACAACAAATGCTCTAATTGTTTAACAAATGGTTGAAAAAAAATACAAAAAAAATCACAACTACATATTTCTGGGACGAATGCAATGGTGAACTTGGTTTTCTGAACCGACGCTTAGTTTGTTTATGACAATTGCATAAACATAAAAAATGATGCAATTGTTTATCAAATTGTTTAAACAAAAAACAAAAAATGCACACCGAGATATTTCCGAGCCGAATCTTAAAGTGTTTTTAGTTTTTCGATCCGACGCTTAGTTTTTTAAAAATTAATTACAAAAGTTTCAAATCCATATCTGTGGCAAACTTCAATGTCGTAAATCTTAACTATATATACGTAGAAAAGTAAAATAATGTATTTTTCTAGGGATCTTTACTTTTTTCTCGTAAATACTACATTGTAATATTGCTGTATAAAATGATGTTGAATGTGAGACAAAACAGATTTGACAAATTAATTAATCTGACTTCAGAGAAGGTAAGGACTAATCCTTTTAATCCTGGAAATCTTATTTCATCTCAATGTTGACCTTTTTCTCGCACCTGCTAGAGATTTCCAACTCTCATTGCTTCCTATGTTGGCTCACTTTGAGAAGAGAAAGCTCATCTGTCGCTAAAAAAGTAAAAACTTTCATCCTTTTACTGACAGACTTTATCTGCAATTATTTATCGTTTCATTATAAAATATAGTGAATTTTAAAACTTTATGACCAACGCTGAAGGTTTTTCTTTCAAACAGAATCTCAAATTACAATATCTACTTATTTTCATCACAAAAAAGTGTTCCCTATTATATTGATAATACAAATCTGATGCTCTATATAATTATTGTAAAACTAGCAAAAACAATTTCTCATTTTGATTGCCTGAATATCAAATTAAAATATATGCTTCAATTTAAAGTACTATAAAATCTAAGTATTAATTTTAATTTCAATTTTAATTTTGATTTTAATTTTAGGTTAAGTTTTAAGAAGTTAGAGAAAAAATTAATAAGTTAATGTGGAATTTTATATCGTAATAAGATTCATAAGGGAGCGTTCACATATGATGTCACACCGTATTTCAAGATTTTAACCCCCCCCCCCTTACCCCTTGTCATGCTCTGTCACGAATTTTCGAGACCCCCACCTATAATATTACGACACGTTCTTTCGCCCCCCCTTTTTTCACAATTTTTTTTCAATAATTATAAAACTCTTTTCAGAATATTTTCAAATATGGGAATCAAACGTTACATGAACATAATCAAAAATATAAACCTGATTATTAAAACTCTTGTATTCTTCTCAAGGCACATATCAAACATTTATAAAAAATGAATTAGAAAAAAAAACATGCCAAAAATTTGACGCTTGGGTCTTGTGGTCATTGTAATATACATAATTTTTTAATATATTTTGTACTTTATCGTTGTCAGATCGCATCCTTTAAATGTCTTCCGTAGTCCAAGGGCTACAGGTCAGAATTTTTAATTTATATATTAATTTTTCGTATCATCAGTCAGAAGATATATGGACTTAATATTTTTCAGTTTGCGAATAAAAACAAGATAGCCCTCCGTGACATCACGCGCAGAATGACTCCTCCCCCCCGTATTTCGGGATTTTTTACGCTTGACAAGACCCCCCCCCCCTTCCCTCGGTGCGTGACATCATAAGTGAACGCTCCGTAATAAGATTGTTGTAATTGTTTAGTTTTAATTTGTTATAGTTTATCAGAAAATTTTGAACATCTTTTTGAAATAGGTCTATCTTAAAGATTTGCAATTGAAGATTCTTCAATTTTTAATATGTATAATTTAAAAAGATGTAGTTTTAAATGTTTTGTTTTGATAATTCAAATTTGAAGATTTAATACTGGAAACACTTAAATTTTTTAAATTTATAAATATAAATTTTCAACTTTGGATTATTTTGAAGATCAAAGGTCAAGGTTTCAATTATAAATCTTCGAAATTAAAGAAATTTCGAATGTAAATCATTAAAGCCACAGTTTTATTAATTGTGAAAATTGCATACTTTATAATTGTATAATATAAAAATTAAAATCTCCTCAATTTTAAAGATTTACAATCAAAATTTCTAGGCACAATTATGAAGATTTACAATAGAAAATTCTTCATTTTTCACGATTTACTGTTTAAAATTATTTAATTGCAAAGGTGTATGAATGAAAATTTTCTAATTCTGATGTTGAAGATTTTGAAGAACAAAAGTCAAGAGATTTCAATTCTAAATCTTCAAATTTGATAAAATTTCAAATTTAAATCATCAAAATTACAGAATTTTTTATTTCTAAGACTAAACTTGGATAATTTGTTATTGTAAATTTTCGAAATTAAAAACTTGACAGTTTTAAAGATTTACATTTCAAAGTTCTACAATTTTGAAGACGAACAATTGAAAATTCCCGAATTTGGGAATATATAATTGCAAATTATCCAGTTTCCAAAATTTATATTTCATGGGTTAAAAAATTTAAAGCTCAATTCTGCGGATTTACGATTGCGAATTCTTCGATTTTAACGAGTTGCAATTTAAAATTCTTCAATTTTGAATATTTGAAGTTGAAGAATCTTCAATATTTAATGTGTATAATAGAAAATGATGCAAGTTTGAATCCTGTTATTGGAATAGTTAAATTTTGAAGATTTAAAATTGAAATTAAATCAATTTCGTAGATTTGCAATTGCAAATTCTTCAATCATGAATAGTAAAAATGATAGTGTTGATTTTTTTTGTGTGGAAATTCTCAAATTTTTTTACATGCGTAACGTATATTTCCGTATATGAAAAAAGAACTTTGCATGAACTTCAAGTTAGGGACAGTAACTGCAGCTGTGATTAGTTACTTTTTTAAGGAACTTCTTCAACACTGTATCTAATTTTAAATGATAAAAATGATTGATAAAAATAAAAATATAAAATAAAAATGATTGTAACGTCGATCTAACATGGTGGGAGTTTGATATTCCAATTAAAAAGAAATTCCATTCAATCGCAACAACTTTAAGTAAAAACAGAATTTTATAAGATGCCAAACTGACGCGACGTACTAATAAAATGTTAGACTGGGTTGTAAAAAAAGCTACCAATGGCTCGCGATAAGTGAGCGGAAACATAAGAGCTTCAATGTGGACGAAGTATATGAATGGATTTGAAGATTAATATATATATATATATAATTTGTATATTCATGACTGCAAATAAAATTGTTTTTGTAACGTTGGAATTTTGTTCAAATGTTTACTTAATTCCGAATACAATTTTTCAGAAATTTTTTTTTCTCACACACAAGAGGAATTTATGTTAGATGTTGGAATATATTTATTTTAACATGTTTATGACGTGGAATATAAAATTCTTCGGGTGTAAAGACGAATACGTCTTCAGGGAGAATTGAAATCTAATTTCAAAGAGAAGGAATTGAGGCTCATTAAATGAAGCAGATGAATTTCTAATAAAGGAAAGCCTCAGGTTGTTTGTTAAACAAAGATCATCAATATATATATATATATATATATATATATGCATACAGTAACACTCAAAAGTATGAAGCTACCCACTTCTTTATTATTTTTATTTATTAATATTTTATTATGCAATGAAATATTGAAATTCCTTTTATTTTACAAATTATCAGTTTCTTTATTTTAAAGTCCTTTTTAAAAAGCATCTTTTATGACAAATATTCTTACAGAAATGATGAAATTGTTTCAACTTGAACTCATTTGATATAGAATTTAGTCATTTCTCGCTCTATGATGAGGCAGATATTATAGCTTCATTTAATGCAAAAAAAGATTTTTGAAAACTTTTGAGTGTTACTGTATACATCTCATTTTCTACCCCTGAGGTAGGCGTGTATTGTTGAGAACCACGTGATTTTCCACTGCGACTCCAGCGGAAGTAACTATTATGTGAAGCCAAGCCGATAAGAGGAATGCACAATTCCCTACTCCCTTTGTTTCTTTTCTCATATTTGCAACTTTTTATTCTTCGCGATTTCTACAAAAAAAGTATTCATTTACATTTGTACAAATATATACAGGGTGACTAAAAAGTCCCGGGACGGTTGAATATTTCCTCAGGTAAAATATTTTTCAAAAAAGTGAAGGTCATTCCTGAAGTAAATTTTAACGAGGAATTCAATGGTGACCTTCATTTTGACCTTGAAGTTGACCTTCATGGCTTTTTGAAGGACAACTTTGTTTTTTAAATGGAAACCCCCTTTTTTACATCTGCAATCGATAGAGCGGAAAATTTTACGTTTATATACGTACCCAAATCATAGGTCAATTGTAACGTTCAAGGTCAATTAAAGGTTCTTTGAAATGAACAAAGTTTTTCAAGAGGTCAGTGCAATTCCTGAAGTAAATTTCAACGGGGAATTCAATGGTGACCTTCATTTTGACCTTGAAGTTGACCTTCATGGCTTTTTGAAGGTCAACTTTGTTTTTTTAAATGGAAACCCCCTTTTTTACATCTGCAATCGATAGAGTATTGATCTTGGTGATGATCTTCAAGGTTTTTTCAAGGTTTTTTCCAAGCAGTTTACGTTTACGTTTAGCATTACCCAGGAACAATGACGTGACGTAGTAAATTCTGTTCCCTTTGGGGTGCTTGATTAGCGTGAGTCCCCTTGCCTCTCACGTTTCGGGGTGCTTGGTTAGCGTGAGTCCCTTGCCTCTCACGTTTCGGGGTGCAGGATTAGCGTGAGTCCCCTTGCCTCTCACGCTTCAGTGAAGATGTTCGAACTGAAAACCTTGAGCTTCTTGACAAAAAGCTATGCGATTGTAAAAATGAGTTCCAGCATTACGAATCATCTCCCTATCCATCAAAGTAGCCTCTTGCAGAATCCGATTCTGCAATTCGTCTAAGCTTTGGGGTTGCGTTGAGTATACTTTGCTCTTTAAATAACCCCAAAGAAAATAGTCGAGAGGCGTCAGATCAGGAGATCTAGCAGGCCACTCGATTTCACCCAAAGGGAACAAAATTTACAACGTCCACGTCATTGTTCCTGGGTAATGCTAAACGTAAACGTAAACTGCTTGGGAAAAACCTTGAAAAACCCTTGAAGATCATCACCAAGATCAATACAGAGCTCACCAATGAATTTCTCGTTGAAATTTACTTCAAGAATTACACTGGCCTCTTGGAAAACTTTGTTAATTTCGAATAACCTTTTACTGACCTGGAACGTTACAATTGACCTATGACTTGGGTACGTACTTAAACGTAGTATTTTTAGCTCTTTCGATTGCAGATGTGAAAAAAGGGGGTTTCCAATTTAAAAAACAAATTTGACCTTCAAAAAGCCGTGAAGGTCAACTTCAAGGTCAAAATGAAGGTCACCATTGAATTCCCCGTTGAACAATACTTGAGGAATTGCACTGACCTCTTGGAAAACTTTGTTCATTTCAAATAACCTTTAATTGATCTTGAACGTTACAATTGACCTATGACTTGGGTACGTATTTGAATGTAGAATTTTCCGCTCTATCGATTGCAGATGTAAAAAAGGGGGTTTCCATTTGAAAAAAAAAACAAAGTTGACCTTCAAAAAGCCATGAAGGTCAACTTCAAGGTCAAAATGAAGGTCACCATTGAATTCCTCGTTGAAATTTACTTCAGGAATGACCTTCACTTTTTTGAAAAATATTTTACCTGAGGAAATATCCAACCGTCCCGGGCCTTTTTAGTCACTCGTATATAATATATATTTTATTCTATATTTTTCAATTAGCAATTATTTTGTAAATATGTTTTATGCATATTTCTCATTTCTTTTTTTATTCTATAAACTATTCCTTTTTCCGGAAATTCTATCCTTTTCTATCTTTCTCTTTCCAACCATTCTGTTCCTTTGTATCCCGTTTTGGTACGTTTTTACATTTTTTACTGTACTTTTGTCTCTGCAACTGGTATATTTTCTTCTATTCGATTTTATAACTTCCTTTCCTGTCGATTTTATCACTTGAAAAATTTTATTTATTCATTTTTTTAAATTTTATCACTTTTATCCTTTTACCTTATTAAATAATTATTTCTTTTCTCTCAAGTTTGACGACTTTTAATTCCATTTCTCTTTTGAAATCACTTTATCTTTTTACCTTTCTCAAGAATGCTACCCTGTTCCATTTCCTTTATTAATTACTGTATTCTCTTCCGCTTTCCAACAATTATATTCTCTTTTATTCCACGTTAACATTTGTGTGTTATTTAAACCCATAGAATATTGTGCAATACCAAAAAATGAATTGTAGATAATGACAATATTAAATACAGTTGGATAATACGTTGAAAAGATAGGTGAAGTAAGTTAGTAGAAATGAATAAAAAATTTTGTAAGAAAATATCAAGTAAATATGGTGAGAACATGATGTATTACCCAGTATTATTATTAACATTTTTAATAACGTATCATCAAAATTACTAGAAATTAAAGAATAATTCATGATCAGTATTCGGTAGAACAGATTTGAACAAGAATAGGATGGAGGATAGAATTCTTGTATAGAGGAAGTGGATAAAATTATTATTATTATAAGGAAGCTAATTTTTGTCTCAGGCTTAAGATGGTTACAGCCCAATATGTCGAAGGCCTTTTTTGTCATATCATTAGTCATGGACGCATTTTTCTAATGCAGTCAAGCGATTTGATAAGAGCAGTGTGCCTACTTTGACATATTGGGCAAAGCCTGTTTTTTTATTATTATTCATTATTATTATTATACCGTAAAGCCAAATTCATTTTGGGATAAGCGTAAATTGCACGGTTGCAGCATTTTTATACTCCTGAAGATTAGAGAATTCTTATGCTAAAAGAAAGTAATTTTCAAATTAACAAAAAATCGAAGAGAAAAGAAGAAAATTTGGGACTCAGTTGCCAAACTTTGGTTACTATTGAAGTATTGTTATCTCCATTTCTGCATAAAATAGAATACCGTCAACCGGGGCGAATCGCGACAGTTTTTCATTAACTATGACTTAGAATTGATTTAGAAAATGCCTAAATAATTGTTTCAAATGTCGATTAGTTGTTTAAAAAGACATTCCACAGATCATTCTAACCTCTACACTTGAAGTTTTCGAAATTTGTTTATGGTTATACTAAAATTAGCCCAAAACTATAAACCCATCTATCTTAGTTAAAAGAAGAAAAAATCAAGACTTAAAGACAACACAGATTTTTTTATTACATATTAATATTAGCACTACAAATGCTTGAGAAAATATTTTTGTAACGAACAAAACAAAAAAATAATAATAATAAGAAAAGAAACAGAAATTATCTGTAACGTAAAATAACCCATTTTTTATTTTTACATTTTCAGTTATTATTCACTATGTGATGATATAGGTATTGAAAAATCACTGTGCGTATTTTTTTTAACGTAATTCATCAATTTTAAACGTTTTTTGAATTTATTTAACATTTATTTCAGCTATAGCGATTCGCTCAGGAATCTTCGGATTTAGTTTAATTGTGAGTAACTTAAAAACAAAGATTTAAAAATTTTGATTTGCAAAGATTTTATTCCTCTCTGGGTGGGCTTTAATAGCACGTTGTTTCATTATTTTGGAATACCTAATTTAAGAGATACGAATGAAAGCTTGGGTAGTCTAACCCTTGATCGATGCGAGATGTTGACATTTTTAACACTATTACTTTTTTACAAATCAATATATATTCATTTATTTATATATTCGATAAAGTAGAGACACTGCGTGAACTACTGAGCCCATGATCAATTTGAAAATATAATAATTTAATCTACTTTCATTTATCTCTATGTAATTTGTATGTAGGATGTAGAGAGGACAAGATATGATACGAAAAGAAAAAGATCTTACGTTTTTATACTGAAAAATCTCTTTAAGACGTTATAACTTTTGAAATATTTACGCTAGGACATGTTTTTAAAATTGATCAGAAATTTGTGAAATTATTTTTGTATTTTAGAACTTTTACGTAAAATGCACGAGAAACGTAGAACTTTAAGAAAACTCATGTCTCACACATTTTTCAAAATTTAGGAGGAAGCGGAAATTCAATGAATATTAATCACATAAGAACTTTTTTTAGAAGCAAAATTAAAGGCTTTAAAATTTAACCTATTACTTGTTTCTTCCAAGAAAAATAAGATAAATAAAAATACAACAAATATCGAGTTATTTCAAAAGAGGGCCTAAAAATTTATTTCATATTCGGTAAAAATACTCAGAGAGCATCCCTAAAACATAATTTTTAAATTGTTTTAAATTGTTTAAATGAAACAATTTTTTTTAAGCAAACAAATTCTATCTTCGATATAGGGTCAAACAACATTTTTGCAGAGTGTACCAGAATAGTCTATACCCGTATTCTTTTTTTTCATTCGAATTATTATAGGTAAATTTAGAAGGTACGTAAACCGAGGTGAATCGCTACTCCAGGGAAAATCCCAACAATTTTTACAAAATGGTCAAAGTCTCAATAACTATTATCTTTTAAACTTAAAAAAAGTGATTCTAGCTCTTATAGAACAGAAGTTAAAGTCTCTTCGCAGGCTCCTTTTTGTAGAATTCTTTTTACAAATTGAATAATTGAATTATGGTAACTGTTTTGTTGCAGTGTAACAGTCCAATGTTGTAGATAGTTCATATTCTAAAATTTTGCTCTGTTTTCATGTTCATGTCAGTATTCATACATTAGAAATATATAACGTAACAATAAAGAATTTGTAAATGTTCTCTAAATGATGGTTTGAGACTTCTGAAGAATTTGCTTTCCCATGCACAAGAGTTGAGGAAAATAGTGAAAAGTGCCAATGGAATATACACAAAATAAATTTTCAATAAAAAAATGCGATCTATAATAAGATCCCAGAACAAGTATGCCTGCTATAAGAGACTATAACTTCTGTTCTACAAGAGCTAGAATTATTTTATTTAAGATCGAAATGAAATCTACTTTCTTATGAGTAATTTTATGCAACGAAATCAGGGTATGAAAAAGATTCACAATTTAAAAATAAGATTTCCAAACTACCTCCTTTCCGGCTCATTAGAGACAAATGCATAACAAAGGAAAAAAGAGGGAGAAAAAGGTCAATCAAAACCAACCTCTCACTTTTTCCTTATTTTTTCTCCGCCTTTTTATACTACTAGGGAACCAAGGAGGATTATTTGTAGGAAAACTAAAAGGTTTGATTGATAGAATCTTGTGCTGATTCAAATTCACATAATACCTGCAAATAAAATCATAGGTCTTTTTACGAAAAGTTACATTGTCTAATTTTGCCTTCAGTAGCGAAAAACTGATAGCGTATACAAATTATTTTTATAACAAAAAAAAATAAACGATTTCAATTCAAAATGAGCTGATCCTAATTTTTGTTTTCTTAATTGAACAAACCTTCCTGCTGTTTTCAACCAGTCCTCCAATAATATCAGTTACATTTCCCGATTTCAGTCAATTTCGTTGAAATTTATAATTTTTTAAAAAACCGATATATTTAAATCAATATTAAAAATTGTAAAAGATTAACTTCCTGTGTATAAATGTACACATAATCCAATATTTTTTCCACAGTCATCACGACACTAATTAAATTCCTGTTAAAAGTCACAATGACAGTATTAAATTAAGAAAGTTTTATTTTAATTTTTTCCTTTCCTATTTGTAATGGCTTTTATGCATTTTTTAAAATCTAAAAAGGCGCGGAAATTCAATGAATAGTAATCTCATAAAAACTTTGTTTGGCGTGACAGTTAACGAAATTTAGAATTTACAAGAATTTGAAGGTATATAGTAACTTTATAGGCTCTTTACTTCTTAGTCTCTTTACAAAATAAATCTGACTTAAAAATTATATGTTTCCTTCAACTGGAACAAAATAACATGTGAGCTAGAAAAAAGTACCAATCAAGCGTTTGAAAAGCCCATTCCAAATCGTAAAAGTTCTCTAAGAGTGAGGGGAGAGCGATTTTAGTGTCGATTGACAGGCAATAGAATCGAAGACTGCTTTCTCTTTATTGCAGGTAGAAACATATGAAATGTGCAATCTCGTTATAAGAAACAAATGTAATGTAGAATTTTATGTTCGACACGTAAAGCAGATATCCAGATAGAAGCATAAAGTATAAATTTTCAACTAGATAGGTCCTTTCGCTCCTGTTATGAATATATATGGAGAGTGAGAAAAAGGAATTGGCGACGACTAAGGGTTGGAGAAAGAAGGAATGTCTTTTTTCAATTTTCTTCAGCTTTTTCTTCTTACAGAATCCTGATGAAGTTTAAACGCAACGTCCACATGTATACCATTCTCCCGGTCGTCTATCATGCAAATGAAACTCACGCTACACCAAGAAACCATAAAGAAACGTCTGGGATTAAAATATAGGAATGTAGAATGGAAGATAACGAAATTATAAATCACATTTTTCTGGCACGAGTTAAAAGAAAATTATACCAGGAGTAGTACGGAAAATAAAAAAATAAAATAAAAGATTACGTGAAGAAAATTTTGAAATTTCAATAATATGTGAATAGCCTCTTAGAAAAAATAGTTTGAGTTCTTTACTAGGCCGCACAGTGGGGCAAAAAAAACGTCCGTGGTCAAATTAATTTTCGGCACACAATTGTTATCTGATTTCAACGATTTTGGGCGCGCGACTGTTGGTTCTCGCGCTTCGCGCTCGGCCTTTATACTTCCCCCACATTTGTGCACAAACTTTTAAAACTAAAGATCAAAGCATCGATAACAGTAATTTAGTGATTGTGAATTCTCTTTTGTTAAAGCTCCTTCGGCTTTAACGAACACATTCTCATCACGTATCTCGTGATTCGTACCTTGTGTCATTTTTCAAGAACAAATTACATTTCATTTTCAATTTTATTTATATAATGATCAATGACAAATTTATAGTTTTTTTTTGGGTGTATAACGTTTGTTCATAATTTTTTTTTCGTACCTTGCGTCATTTTTCTGAAAATTTTTATTACATTCTCATTCTAATGAGAAGGTATTGGTTTTATGTAAAATTTGACATAGTCGGTTTTCATCAAATCTCCGCGTTTTGAGAACCCCTGAGCCAGAAAAAACGGTTCTTACCAAGGTGTCTGTCTGTCTGTAGTCTGTCTGCCTGTCTGTCAGTCTGTCTGTCTGTCTGTCTGTAGCCACGATAACTTTCGAAAAAATGATCAGATTTGATTGAGCTTTGGCACACTTTTTTATGGCCGAAAAATAGAGAACGAGTTCGTTAACCAGCTATTTTGGATAAAAATTCAAGAAGTGAGCACATTTTGAAAATTTTTGAGACCACTTTTTTTGAAGATTTAAAAATTCTATGTATGGTTATTAGTAGTACGCAAAATGACGAACAAAATATTTTAATGACTTTTCGTGATAAAAAAAAATTACTGGAGTTATAGCATTTTCAAAATTCCAAAAAACAAACGAAAATGTACATTTGAAGCCGAAAAACGCACGATATGAAAAAAAGTCAAGAGGAGAAAAACGTTGCTTTTTGAGCGCCCTATAATATTTTCATAACAACTTTTTGAATTTTTTGAAAAATAAAAAATTCAAATTTTGATCGCACAAAAAAATAATCAAAAATTCCATTTTGCTGTGAAACTATGCAAGATAAGAGAAAAGATCATTTCACCAAAATTGTGCACCCAAAAAAGATCTACAAATTTCTCATCATTCACTTTTTGATATGATGCGTAGTTTTTGTTTTATTCGTAAAAAACAGCATTGAAAATAGAAAAATCAAATGCACAGAACCGAGCGTGGAACGCAAGGTTCAATTGATTTTCAAATCAAATATCGAGCGCGAAGCGCGAGTGTCTGGATGAGAATGTGTTCCTTAAGGTCGATAGAACCTTGAGTAAATGAAGTTCCTTTTCAGTCTAAAATAAAAACAAATTTAACAATCACTTAATATGTAGAGGTTTTGATATTTTTATAATATTTGCAAACAAACTTTTTCTTTTCATCCAAGTCGAACACGAAGTTGAAAAATCTAGAGCAACCGAGCGTAAAGCGTGATGTAGATACGCCCGAGCGCGTAGCGCGAGGTGAATACATAATCGAGCGCGAGATAAATATATGATCGAGCGCGAAGCGCGAGATCCAACAGTTGCGCGCCCTAGGCGCGCTCAAACTTGCGAGCGAAGCGAGCCGCGCGCGATGCGCGCGATGAGAATGTGCCCGCGAAGCGGGCAAATTTTTTTTTTATTTTAAATGATGAGTTATAAATTTATAACTCTTTTTTGGGATAACAACTTTAGTCTAATTGTTTTTTTCTTAGCTTGTGTCTTTTGCCAGACTTTCATTTTTTTTTTATTTTTAATGTGGCTTTTTACGAATAAAATAAAAACTACGGGTCCTATAAAAAAGTGGCCAAACACAAATTTATAGATCTTTTTTGATTGCACAATTTTTGTTGAAAATTATTTGTCGTATCTTGCACAGTTTGACCGCAAAATGGAATGTTTGATTTTCATTATTTAGCTTAAAATTTGCATTTTCTTTTTTTTTTTAATTTTGTAAGTGCTATAACTCTGGTAATTTTATTTTTATCAAGAAAGTCATGAGAGAAATTATTCGACATTTTGAGTACTATGAATAACCGTATGAAGAATTTTTGAATCTTGAAAGAAAGTAGTCTCAAATATTTTGAAAATGCTGTTACTTTTTGAATTTTCATCCAAATTCTCTTACTAACGAACTTGACCTTCAGTTTGGGACAATCAAAGAGTATACCAAAGGCCAATCCAATCTGTCAATTTTTTCGAAAGTAATCGTGGTAACAAACTAAATATCTACACACACACACACACACACACACAGGCACATTCGCGAAAACCTACGCATTATTATGCGTAATAATCGCATTATTGCGCGTTATTATGCACTTATCACGCATTATTACGCGGATATTAAAGGCTATTTTTAAGTAAAAAAACGAATAATTTCAAAATTGAAACCTCAAAATTTGATAATTTCAAATTGAAAATGGTTAAAATTGAACAATGTGTAATTGAACAATTGTAAATATAAAAACATTTAAAAAAGGAACAATATTTTAATGTGTACTGACGATTTCAAATTTCAGAGTTAATAGAAGCTTGAATTAAATTTTACATAATGAAATAACGTATAAAAATTACTAATATTTTTTTTCAGAATGGTTACATTTTGAAGTGTACAAAGATAAAAGTCTTTTTTTCTAATTTTCGTATTCTTTTAAAGGATAAAAAATTTATTTAATTTTAAACCTGTCATTGGAAAGTTAAACTTTATGTTTCCTTTGCTTCGATTTAAGGAAGTCATAAAAACTCCATTACTTTTAAATGACTTCACTTTAGATATGTATATAGTAATAGCCTCATGTTATTATTTTAAGAGCATGTTCTATTCTTTCACATAATACGGAAATTAAAATGTTTGTGTAGTAACTGAAAAGCAAAGTGCACTTCCTTTCACCTTTTGCGTAAAATAAAAATCTACCCTTTTATTTTTTTTTATCAGCATACAAGACAATCTATTAAATTTTATTATACAAAGTAATTTAAAAATGTAATCGTCCATGCACTTTTTGTACTTTATGATTTCATTATTAATTTATCAACTTTCAATTTTATTATACACCTATCGTAACAAAAGCACTGAATTTATATAAAACGTGAGAGACAATTTTTTGTTACCAATACAATACAATTATTTGTTACCAATACAGTACAGTGTAATACAATACAGTAAAGTAAAGTAAAGTAAAGTAAAGTAAAGTAAAGTAAAGTAAAGCAAGGCAAGGCAAGGCAAGGCAAGGCAAGGCAAGGCAAGGCAAGGC
>CAKNYM010053065.1:129933-211450 GCA_932195095.1 Andricus curvator | reverse complement strand
AGGCAAGGCAAGGCAAGGCAAGGCAAGGCAAGGCAAGGCAAGGCAAGGCAAGGCAAGGCAAGGCAAGGCAAGGCAAGGCAAGGCAAGGCAAGGCAAGGCAAGGCAAGGCAAGGCAAGGCAAGGCAAGGCAAGGCAAGGCAAGGCAAGGCAAGGCAAGGCAAGGCAAAATTCGGGTAGTGTTTCTAGGCGGATTGTTTTCTTGTAGTAAATAACTACTGCAAGTGTGGGCTCACCACACCCACGATGTGCCAACAGCACGTAGTATTCTCGAATGGTCACCCATCCAAGTACTATAGGTAAATATAATTAATACAGGACAGTATAGTACAGTACAGTAGAATACCGTAGAGTACAGTACAGTACAGTGGAATACAATACAATACAATAATAAATGTTCAATAACCGAAAAAAACACAGGTTCTCTATATTGAATACAATTAAACTGCATTTATTTTTGATCTGATTATGTGAATATTATGAATGCATAAATGAACGCTCAAATTAAAGTCAGTAATAAATTAATATTTGAGTTCCAATAACGGCACAAATTCCGTGAACAATATTTCCTTTTCTTAAAAAGTTGTAACGAGATCTCGCATAAATTGTTGACGAAAACCTAAGCCTAAGGGGTTGAGTCATGCCAACCCCTGGCAAGTCACATTGTGGCATCTCTCACTCCAGCCTCTTGTGGGGGGGGGGGCGCTGTGATTGATCAACGAAATAATTTAAGTCCCCCACTAATTTTTGCTAATTTTTCGTAGACTACACATTTTTTCCGAATGAGAGATGCCGCAAATGTGACATACCGTAAATGTGATTTGCGACAATGTGACTTGCATGGTTGGCATGATCCGGAATCAAGCCTGATTCGTTACTACACTGCGTGAATATCACTTTTAGTGACTGTTTTAATTTTTTTCTTTTGTATTTTTTGGACTTTGTAAATCAGAATTTCCAGATGAGGAATTTTAATTCTAAATATTATTATGTTTTTAATATTTTTCTATCACACTATATTTTGTAAACTTTTTCAAAGTTTAAAAGAGATGAGAAAAATAAAATTGTGGACAAAAACTTAGAACATCTTTATTTACGAAGTCTATTCACTGTCGGCACCGGTAAAAAATGGTGAAATCTAGAAGATTTTAAGGCATTTTTTTTAATTTTGCAGGATTTCAAAAAATTTTAGGAAAAATTTAAATTATTTCGAAAGATATTTTGAAATTTCAAAAAGATTCGAAAATAATTTAAATGCTGAGAAGATTTTTAAAAATTTGTAACGAAATATAGATTTTTGAAGATTTGGAAAAACGAAGCATTTTAAGAATTTTCAAAGGTTTGAAGAAAATAAACAAATTTCTTGAGATTCCTGTGATAATTTCAAATGATTTTTTATTTCAAAAATGAAAAAGATTTCAAATTATTTCAAAAGAATTTCTAAAATTTCGAAAAGAATGTAGAAGATTTCAAAGCAAAATTTTTCAATTTTCCAGGATTTCCAAATTTTATAAAAAAAATTCGAGTACATTTAGGAAATGAAAGGTTTCAAGAGAATAACAAAATTCTCTTGAGATTTCTGGGAAAATTTCCAATGATTTTTTCTTTGAAATATTAATTTCAGAAAATTTTTTTTTTTAATTTCAAAATATTTCTCAAAAGGTCGACAAAAATCTGAAAAATTTGAAGCCAAGTTTTTTAATTTCGAAAGATTTTTCAAACATTTTAGGAAAACTTCGAATTAAATCAAAAGATATTAAGAAGTTTTCAAGATATTATAAAAACTGTCTTAAAACTCATGGGATAATTTAAAGTTATTTTTTATTATGGAAAATAATTCATAAGAGAATATTTAAAACATTTTAAAACATTTCAAAATATTTCCAAAATTGTCAAAAAAGAATATCACAGATTTTAGGATAATTTTAGGAATATTTCAAGTCAATTTAAAAGATATTCAGGAATTTTAGAAGTTTTAAAGAGATTAAAAATATTTAAAAATATTTTTGTAAAATTTTGTAAAATCCTGTTAAATACAAAAATGTTCTTGAAAATGTTGTAGATACTTTTTCGACATATCTGAAATCTTCAAAAATCTTTTTGAATTTCCTCAAGAAACGTAGGGAAATTGGGTTCAAAAATTCATCTCTTTTGGTAGAAATTCCACATTTTTTGGTTAAAAATGCAACTGATTAGTTGAAAATTAATCTGTTTTGGTTGAAGATTCAATTATTTCGCTGAAAATTTGCCTTTTTTGGATGAATTGAACTCTTTTTGATTTGAAATTAAAATGTTTTTGAGTTGCAATATCGACAACTACTTTTTCTTGTTGGCAATTCATATTTTTTGGTGGATAATTCAACTCTCTTAAAAATAATTTTTTTTTTTTGTTGAAGATTCCTAATGTTAGTTCAAAATTTATCTTTTTGGTTGAAAATGTAACTTTTTTTTATAGAAAATTCTTCATTTTTAGCTTTTTTTCAAAAGTTCTTTTTAATTTTCTGAAGAATCTTAGGAAAATTAGAATTATATTATATAACTTTAAAAACGAGTAAACTTTCAAAATAAAGAGTTATTCGAAATTTGTATTTTGTATAAAAGAGTTATTTTCCCCCTCAAATGGAATTACTTACACTCTTATTCAGTGATGTAAAGTGGCCTAGCGGTACTTTCCATAAGAAACGTTACCAGTTTGTGGGGGGGGGGGGGGGGAAAGTAAGGTTGTGGCAAGGGCAGGGGGTATAAGTGGAAATAGCGTTACGAACTTAGATAACATTTGGAACTTAAACACAACGAGAAAATCCAACTATATTTCTGGGTAAAAGTTAATTTTTTATTGAAAAGGCTTCTAGTATATTTTGGTTCGAAATTCATCTTGTTTTGTTAAAAATTTTATTATTTGTTAAAAAGTAATCTTCTTTATCAAAAATTAATTTTTTTAGTTGAAGGTTCATCTCTTTTGTTGAAATTTTAACTATTTTGATGAAAATTCATTTCATGTTTATTTGAAAATACATTTTTTGAAATGACAATGAAACTGTTCCATTCTTGGTTAAAAATTTGACTATTTGGTTAAAAGTTTATCTTTTTCACTTGAAAGTTCAACTTTTTGTTTGATAATAATTCAAGTATCTTGTTAAAAATTCATCTTTCTTGATTCAAAATTATCTATTTTGTTGAAAATTCATCTTTTCTGATTTAAAAGTCCACTGTTCTCTAAAACATTCTACTTTTTAGCTTAAGAACTTTACTGTTTTGTCGAAAATTCATCTTTCATGGTAGAAGTCATCTTTCTTGGGTAAAAATGAAATTCCTCGTTGGAAATTCAACTGTCTTCTAAAAAATTTGTCTTTCTGTCTTAAAAATTCAAATATTTGACTGAATTTCAATATTTTTTTTTTAATTCGCCAATTGACTGAAAACGCAACTTTGTATGCTGACAATTCAACTATTCGTTAGAAAATCAACTATTTTGTTAAAGTCGTCATTTTTGGTCGAAAATTCATCTATATGTTGTTAAAAATCCATCTTTTTGGATTGAAAATTCATTGTTGGTTGAAAATTTATCTTTTTTGGTTGAAAAGTAACTTTTTTGTTAAAAATTCAACTATCTTCCAAAAAATTCGAAAGTTTATCTATTTGTTTGTTAATGCAACTGTTTGGTTAAAAATTAATTTTTTCTTCTTGAAAATTTATCTCTATGGACAGAAAATCTTTTTTTGTTGAAAATTCAACTATTTTGTTAGAAACGCAATATATTTCGGCTTGAAATCTTAGTAATTTAAAGTCTTTCGCATTGAATTCAATATGTTATTTACATTAATTTTATTTTTAAAAATATATATAAACGTAAAATCCATCTTCAGCCGATGGTTACGTTACTTTTGCGGGAGGGGGCGGTAAAAAAGCCCAAAATTACTAACGTAGTTTATGGATGACCCATAACTGGAAAATTTTTACGTGTGACAAGAAAGTGGCTTGGCGCCGCCAGGCCTTCAAAAAAAGTACCTGGCGGCGCTAGGCCCCGCGAAGCCTCGTTTACACCACTAGTCTTACTCAATTAAGTGATTTTAGACTAAATTTTATAATTGGACTTCAATGCCTAAAGCAAATTCAATTTCTTTTTAGAAAAAAATCCAAACTTTTCCTTGAATTTAATTTACATAAAAGACTTTGATTGTCTTGCAATGTTATTGTAATGTATAGTTAAAATAGTCTATGGAAATTATGAAAAAATTCATTAAAATTTTTTGAAGTTGACATTTGTTTTTCGCAAAGCTACATTTCGCATTTTACATTTTATTTTGATTTTAAAGTTTTCAAAAGTTCTTTCTAGAATAATTTAGACTTCAATAATTGTAGTTTTAGTTACTGCAAATAAAGAAAATACATAATTTTTTTATTATTTTCAACCAAAAAAATGTTCAATTTAAATGTCCCGCCTTTTATTAATAAACTGGACGTATTTTGACTGCAGTAGTATTTCCATGAATAGCGCTCCTTGTGTCAAGTGCCGAACCACATTTGCCTTTTGCCGCGTTTTGCCATTGTAAACACTCATAAAGAGCGTGTCGGAGGCTGGCCGCTTTTGTCAAGCTCTTTTTTTCTTAATTTTAAAAATATTTATATAGTTAATAACTTTAGAGTGATAATTAACAACTGCAAAAACTGATTACTAGTGTGTAAAGCGAATTATGCCTCATAAGAACGGCGACAACGGTGGTGTTAAGGTTATGGATAACTTTGTACAGATAGAAAAAATAGGAGAAGGAACTTACGGTGTTGTTTACAAAGCTAAGGATAAACTAACTGGAAAATTAGTGGCCCTCAAGAAAATTCGCCTTGAAACGTAAGTCCCTTTATTTTTTATCTAACGACTAACAAATTATTTCACACTATTAGCTTTGTTCACAATGCTAAATATCCACTTGATTTTATATTAACAAAACATGTTTTTTTGCTAACAAAATGTTATTTATCAGGCTTTATTTAATTATTCTAAACATTTTTTATACTAACAAGCTCCTTATAATATTGTATGTTGAAGATTCGTTGGAACGAGTCTGTTTTTAGGTTATGTCCTCCTCAACATCGTGTCGTGGCTCTGACTCCTTTGATTTTTTTTTAAGTTTTTGTGGCCTAGTAGTACTAAAATGATATAAATATCAAAATTTCCTCAAGACTTTGATGGGACAAGTAATATTAATCATGGGAGAAGGACATAGGTTTTTGTTTGACGTTCTTTTTTTAGGTTGGAAATAGCTACTTGTGTCGAGAATTTTTATTTTATTTGCTGAATTTCCTCATTTCATTGCTTAATTCGCACCGTTTGTACGAAATAAATAAGATAAACTATTTCTAAACAAAAAATTGTCGATCTGTAGAAGAAAAACAGTAAAATTGTTTACAAAGTTTATTTTGGAGTCAAATTATCTAAGTATAGATAATGAGAGCATTTTATTTGTTTCAGAGATTGATTTTGGTACTGTCGACGCCAATTTGCCTTTATTTATTTAGCTTTGATTCCCTATTATTTGTGTGCGTAATTATTATATCATAATTTATATTTTATCATACTAATCTGCTCCAAAATGCTTAGATAAACGTATGCAATTTCTTTAAAGTTCATAACTCTACTTCCAGCGTATTTTACTCTACAAACTTGCTAAAAAATATAATATCGTTTTCTACATTTAATCCAGATTAAAAAACGATACTCGAGTTAGTAATTAGTAACGAAATCAGATCATTTTCAAGAATTCGATTTAAAATTCTTTAAGATTTTCAATGCTTTATTTTAATTCTATCGAATTTTTCGCACTATAATAATTATTTATAGGGGTGATTAAGAAACCGAACCTTTTTTTAAAGCTGGTATTTCAAATCACAAATTATTAAGATTTTGACGTCCTTGAATTTTAGTACTTTTAATACTGTAATTATTGTTAAGGCCTAAGAATCAAAATTCTTCAATTTTATTGGCTTTAATTTGCACTTTAGTTATGAATCGGGGATTTTTTCTGGGACTCGAGTTGCTACTCTAATACTAAATTTAATTAAATGTAATTTTTTGATTCCTGAAAAGTGAAATGGGATTAGAATTTCTTTATTGTCATATAATTACATTTTTATAATTATTGTCAGCTTTCCCTGCATATTTATTTCCTAGGTTTGGCCGTTCTTTCTTCAAACAACCTGGGCTTTTGCTTTCACACAACGCTAACACAACTGCTAACCTGCACATTGGTGTCAGCTGAATTTTCTGGTGGCCACGTTGCCTTTTATTGTCGTAGCACCACATTATTCAGCTTATTCCATTGCGCCACGCTCGCCTGGTATTAATTTCAAACATGGCATTAGTTCATCGATTAATAATAATTATGAACTCATATTGTACATACATTTTATACTCAATTTTATATAAAATTCTATTAGGTTCTGCATCTTTCTTTAACAAAATTTTTTTTTGAATCGCATATCTAATTCAGGGTGGCCACTGACCGGGAAAACCGGAAATTAGTCTAGAATTTCGTGCAGTGGAAAAAGCTAGAATTTTTTGTTTAAACGGGAATTTTTCAGATTTGTTTTTACTTTTGTAATAAATATCGTCTAGCTCTTCGAGAAAAAAATGGATTGGTTTGGAATTGTGCTCAGTGTTACCAACCATCTCCGTTGAAGTATCGAAGATCATTTTACATTTAAGATTTTAAAGTTAATGTTTCGTTCAAAAATGAATGTTCCTTTTATACTATACCTATATTTGAGAATTTAAAGCTTCTGCTGATGGATCGTGCAAATACTAAAGTTCATTTTATATTTGAGAACAAAAACTTCCTTTTTAGATATTTAACATAGTAATTACATGGATAAGCTAATTTTATATGAATAATTAGTCAAAATTGGCATAATAAAGTTATTATTTAGGGATACTCTAAATGTTTCGCAAATAAATTGAAAACCCGTTTTTCGAGAAGAACTGACTTGAAGTTTGGAGAGTGCCATAAGCTTACATATTATATATTTTCTCTTTAAATATAAAATGTCCCCCTTCAGGTCATTCCGGGGACATTAGTGTATAATGGTACCAAATAGATCACAAATTGAAGTATGATTTCTTATCTAAAATCCAAAATCTATATATATTATATAGATTTTTGAATAGAAAATTTGTCCTAAAGGATAGAGAATTCATCGTTTAGTAGAAAAGTTATCTTGTTTGGTTGAAAGTGAATGCTTTTGCCTTGAAAAGTCTACTACATGTTATATTTTTGGTTCAGAATTCATCTCTTTTGGTTAAATATTCTACTATTTGTTTAAAAATCTAATTGTTTTGTTGAGAAGTCATCTTCTTTAATTGAAAATTTAACTGTTTTGTTGAGCATTCGTCTTTTTCGAAAGAAAATTTGTCCTTTTGGATTACAAAGTTATATTTTTTGCTTAAAAATTCATCTTTTATGGTTGAAAGTTAATTCTTTTCAATTGAAAAATCTATTTTGATATTTTTGCTCCACATTGCACTGCTATCACATTTTTATTACAGAATGCATCTTATTTGAGTAAAAGTTCTACTATTTTGTTGCAAATTTAACTATTTTGTTGAAAATTCAACTATTTTCTTAAAAACTCATCTTTTTCGGTTGAAAGTTAATTGTTCTTACTAGAAAATTCTACTATTTTATTTCAGTTTCAGAATACAATTCTTTTGGTTAAAAATTCTAGATACCGTTTGGCGGAAGATTTAATTATTTAGTAGAAAATTCAACTATTTTGTTAAAAACTCATCTTTTTTGGTCGAGAATTCAAAGGTTTTGTTGAAAATTTTTCCTTTTTGGATAGAAGATCCGTCCTTTTGGATTAAAAATTCATATTCTGGTAGAAGTCATATTTTTTCTCAGAAATCCAAATGTTTTTTTTAACATTCTCCTTTTGAAAAGAAAATCCATCCTTTTGGATTGAAAATTCATCTTTTGTTAGAAAATTCATCTTAAATGATTGAAAGGTTATTCTTTTTAATTGAAAGGACTACCATCACATTTTTATTCCAGAATGCATCTTATTTGGGTAAACATTTGACTATTTTGTTGCAAATTTAACTATTTTTTTAAAAACTCAGATTTTTTGTTGAAAGTTCTTCTTATCAGAAAACTCTAATATTGTATTTCGGGTTTAGGATACAGCTCTTTTGATTAAAAATTCTACCATTTTGCGAAAAGTTTAATTATTTTGTTGAAAATTTATCTCTTTTGATAGAAAATCCGTCCTTTTGGATTAAAAATTCATCTTGGTAGAAAAGTCATCTTTTTTGGTCGAAAATACAACTGTTTTGTTGAACGTTCGTATTTTAGGATAGAAAATTCTTCCTTTTGGATTAAAAATTAATCTTTTGGTAGAAAAGTAATCTTTGTTTGAATTGAAAATTCATTTTTCTTGGTTGAGAATTCAACTATCTTGAATATATTTCGACTTAAAATCTTAGGAATATGGTACAAACATGATTGTTATTTAAAAGAATATTTTTATTAAAACATCACCCTATTTCCCCTGTTTTGCGTGCATTTTTGGCTGTGAAGTCTGAAATAACTTTTACAATAATTTACATTAGCTATTTATTTTACCTTGGAGTTCTAAACTGTTTAATTCTTTTCTAAATTTTGTATAATAAATCAATTAGTGTTGAATAATTATTTATTATAAACACTTAACAGTCAACCGAAAAAGTGTAATTTTTGACCAGGGAATAACCTGGAATTTTGTTTGCAATTTGAGTGGCCACCCTGCTAATTATACTGCAGTTTTTATTTCACTTTGGAAATCAGTTTCAAGGCCTTAATTTAAATTTATTTATTACTCACAATGTGAAGGTCAGTAAAAATGTTTGCAGAAATGAATAACTAGTTATGGCCTTGCAATTTTTTTTCTTGAGACTGCAGTGAAAGTGTCAAGTTCTCAGCCCATGAGAAGAGAAGAATTTCATGTGAATGGGCTTTTCAATTATTAATTAATATTCATTTACAGTAGAGAAATTTTGGAGATGAAAGCAACTTGATTGAGAATTCCTATTATTAATCGGATATCGTCGATTTCATTTAGGGAAAGTGAAGGTGTTCCATCGACTGCAATTAGAGAGATTTCTCTTTTGAAGGAACTAGCACATCCTAATATCGTTCAGTTACTGGATGTTGTTCAGGGTGACAGACACCTTTACCTTGTCTTTGAATTTCTACAACAGGACCTTAAGAAGTTGTTGGAATCTGTAAAAACTGGTCTGGATCCGGCTTTAGTAAAGGTAAATCATTTCGTTTCTGCAAAATTTTTAAACCTTATTTCATGTTCTACAACGAATTCAAATATTATATTCTTTTAAAGTTGTAAGAATTTCTCCAAAGGATCTTAGAAATTAATTATTAATATCTAAACTATTTAATTACTTTTCTTACAGAGTTACCTTTGGCAACTCCTTCATGCAATTTCTTTTTGCCACGTACACCTAATTCTGCACCGAGACTTAAAGCCACAGAATCTTTTGATCGACCGAGAAGGGAACATAAAACTAGCAGATTTTGGATTGGCACGAGCGTTTGGAGTCCCTGTTCGCACATATACCCACGAAGTAGTGACTTTGTGGTACCGACCACCAGAAATTCTTCTAGGAACCAAATTATACTCCACTGCTGTTGATATATGGAGCCTTGGATGCATCTTCACAGAAATGGTATTTATCTCAAAAAAATTTCCATTTTCACTTGGATTTGTTTAAGGGTTCACAGGATTTCCCCTAAAAGTTCCCTTTTTTATTTTTGATACCTAAAATTTCCCGAATTTGCTTATTTCCCCCAAAAGTCCTCTATTTCAGGTGAAAATTATTTTAAAAAGTCTTGAGGGGTTGATCACCCTTGAAATATGGCGTACATTCCTTCCGGAAATCTTTGGAATCTTGGTTAAATCTTTTGGAATACTGGAAAGTAGAAACGAGAGAAAACATGATTTATTCTCAGATTTATTAAATTGTGAATCACATAGAAATCTTTTCCGGTTGATTAACGACTCCTTTCTTGTGAATTTCAACTGAAAAATACTATCATTATAATAAACAAACTATATATTTTAGAAAACTAATCATGATGTTGGAAGAAATACAAGTTCTTATATAGTTTCTCCTTTTTTCTGAAAATAGAAATGGTATAAATAACTGTGAAATCTTTGAAATCTTAATCTCTAAAAATCTTTTGGAATCTTTAATATTGGAAGATAGTAATAAGCTTATTACGTTTCATAAAATCTATTCCAAAACCAGTTTCCCAACATATTTAAAATTTGGATAAATATTATGATTGTAATTATATTACACAAATAGATCTTAATTAAAAAGGGCGTTTTATTACATTTCAAATACAACCAGAAATTTTATAATAATTTTCGACTGAGATCTTACCCAAAGATAAAAAAAATTTCTCATTACACATAAAAAAACATACAATTTGTGAACTGCGTTTTGTTAATTGATTAGTTATTGATTTCAGTTATTTTGGACCTTGAAGCCAAATTTACCAACAACTATTTTACAATTATTTAAAAAATATTTTTTTATAGCTTTAATCATAATTTATTATTGACAACTAAACACTTATTCTCGTATTTATGAAATTATGAATTGAATAGAATTATAATTGGCAAAATAAATATTTTAGAAAAAAATCATGATTTTAAGAATCTTAAGTTTTAATATAGTTTCTCTTGTTTTTTTATATAAATAAATAAATATTCTAAATAACCATCAAACCTCTTTAAAACTCCTGAAATCATTTGGAATCCTTGGAAATCTTAAAATTTTGAGACATCCCCTGAAATCTTGAAATAGTGAAATCTTTGAAATCTTCAAATATTTCCAAAAGTTGAATCCATTTTATTCAGGTTAGAAAAATTTTAAGTTTCTATTTAAAAATGTATTTTTATAGCTTTATTCATAATTTAATATTCACAAATGAAAACGATTTATTCTGGGATTTATTAAATTACGAATTGAATAGAAATTTTTTTCCAGTGAATTAGTGATTCCTTTCTTATCAATTAAAAATACCATAATTATGATTATCAAACTAAATGTTTCAAAAGCAAATCATAATTTCAAGGATTTCAAGTTCTAATATACTTTTTTTTTGATAAATATAGAAATATTCTAAATAACTGTGAAATCTCTTTAAGTCTCTCTAGACATCCCTTAACATCTCTGGAAATCTTTTGAAATTTTTGTGAAATCTTTGAAATATTGTTGCATTTTCTTTATTTTCAAAAGTTTGCATCTATATTGTTCACGTTCGCAAAATTTTAAGTTTCTTTTAAAAAATGGTTTTTATGGCGTTAATCGTAATTTATTATTGACAACTACAAATGATTTATTCTCAGATTTATTAAATTATGAATTTTATAGGAATTTTTTACAGTGGATTAATCAATCCTTTCTTAAAATTGAAAAATACAAAAGACCGTAATTATAATGAGCAAACTACATATTTGAGTAAACAAATCATAATTTTAAGAATTTCAGGTTCTAATATAGATTTTCTTAGTTTTTTATATAAAAATAAAAATATTCTATATAACTGAAATCTCTAGAAGTCCTTTAAAATTTTCAAATTTGATTTACACTCAAATGTCGAGTCGGAAAAGGATAAATTGCATAGGAAAGAGGCCCAAAGCAAAAATTAAGATTTTGGTCATCAGTTTAATTTTTATAACATCAATAATTATGAAAGATCGATCTGATATAAGAACGGTGACATTGTTTATTTTGAGCATTGTTTCTAGTTCGTTTAAAGTTGTATTAAACTCAACTTCTCTTGCAAATGTGTTATTTATTGTAATTTACGTACATTCAGGAGTCCCCTAAAAGTCACCTATTTTTATAATTTAAGTCCACTTTTCCCTTAAAATATTCTTTAGAATCTCTGTGAAGCCTGTATGATAAATTTTTTAACAGGCGACAAAGAGGGCTCTATTTCCTGGTGATTCCGAGATAGATCAGCTCTTTAGGATATTTCGAACCTTAGGAACCCCAGACGAAACTGTTTGGCCTGGAGTATCCCAGCTTCCAGATTACAAATCGATGTTTCCTCGTTGGGATGCTCGCAGTTTAGACGAAGTCGTCTGCACCTTTGACGACGATGCCAAAGATTTACTGACTGTAAGTATTTTTAATTAATCGAACAATTTTACGTTTCAAGCCTTCTACAATTAACAATTTTCAACTTAAAGGCCTCGGACTTACAACACTATTGACACTTGTTTGGAGCGGTGACAATATTTTGCTACTGACACTAAAGACACTAGTTTCTCACTATTATCAGCTAATGCCACTATTTCGTTACTTTTCCTTGAAAAATATTTTTGTACTTCTTCGCTGATTGGCTAAAATAATATGTCCGCCATCTCAACGAATCACAACATACCGGAAAATTGTCTCAATGGCTTATGCATAAATGCATAAGGGCCGTGCATAAATTACTTAAAATTTTGTTCTGAAATTTTGAAACACGTCCTCCCCACCCCCCTATCTTACACAATTTTAGTTGACTAAATTTTTTTCGTGAATTTATTTAGGGGTCATCCAAAAATAACGTTCACCAAGTAGTTGAGTTTTCTGCCAAGTAATTACATTTTCAACATTTAAGATGAATTTTCAACACCGAAGATTAATTTTTTACTGAAAAAAGATAAATTCTGAACAAAATACATACATTTTCAACAAAATAGTTGAATGTTAAACCAAGAAGATTAATTTTTTATCAGAAAATACGAATTTTCAAAAAAATACATAAATTTTCCACCAATTCGTTGAATTTTCAACAAAATAGTTAAATTTTCAGTTAAAAAATTTAATTTCTAACAAACAAAAAAACGACTTTATTTAAATTTATGAATCTTTAACCAGAAAAATTAAATTTAAAGAAATTAGTTTAACTTTAAACCAAGGAGTGGAATTTTTAACCTAAAAAGATGAATTTTCAACGAAACATGCACTTGATATGAAAAAAACGAATTTTCAACAAAATAATTGTATCCTAAACAAAAGCAGATTATTTTTCAACCAAACAGTTGCACTTTAAATACAAAAATTAGATGTTCTAACAAAAAAGACGAATTTCAAAAAATACGTACATTTTCAACCAAATAGTTAAATTTTCTACCAAATTGTTGAATCTTTGAGCCGAAAATACGAATTTTCAACCGAAAGAGATTAATTTTTAACCAGAAAGTTGCATTTTTAACCAAAAAAGGTGAAATTATTACAGAAGGAGCTGAACTTTCAAACCAAAAAAGTGAATTTTCAACATAGAAGATTAATTTTTTAGCAAAAGAAATAGATAAATTCTCAACAAAATACATACATTTTCGACCAAATAGTTGAATTTTTAACAAAATACATACATCTTTAACCAGGTTGAGTTTTCAATCATGATTAATTTTCAACCAAAAGGTGAATTTTCAACCAATTACATAAATTTTCAACTGAATAATTTGAACAATGGATGTTCATTCAGGAGAATTAATTTTCAATTTATAAAAAAAAATAATTTTCTATCAAGTAGTTTAATTTGGTACCAAATAGGTGAATTTTCTACCAAATCTTGAATTTTCAAGTCAAAAAGACGAATTTTCAACAAAACAGTTGAATTTTCAATTCGAGAATATGAATTTCCAACAAAAAAGTTAATTTTTTACAAAATAGTTAAATTTTCAGCCAAAACATTTAATTTTTAACAAGCAAAAAAAAACGAATTTTTATCTAAAATTATTAATTTTTAACCAAAATAATAAACCATTAAGAAAGTAGTTCAATTTTCAACTGAGGAGTTGAATTTTTAACCTCAAAAAATGAATTTTCAAAAAAAAACATGTAGTAGCTGATATTTCATCAACAAGAAAATATTTTCATTAAAAACAAAAAACAGGTAGATTTTACCAAAAAGAAAAAACGAATTTTCAACAAAATACTTGAATCCTAAACAAAAACAGATTCATTTTCAACCAAGCAGTTGCATTTTTAACCAAAAACTTGATTTTCTACGAAAAAAAAGACGAATTTTCAACAAAGTACATACATTTTTAATCAAATTTTCTAGTACATTTGGAATTTTTTACCCGAAAATACGAATTTTCTACAAAAAAGTTGAATTGTCACCGAAAAGTTAATTTTCAACCGAAACAGATTAGTTTTTAACCAAAAAGGTGATATTTTTACAGAAAGAGCTGAATTTGCAAAACAAAAAGATGAATGTTTAACAAAATAGTTGAATTTTTAATAAAAAAAATTTGTTAGTCTAGAAAGAAATAAAATTTCAATCGAATTGTTTAATTTTCAACAAAGTAATTCAATTTTGTAAAAATAATGAAATTTGTGACAAATAAAAATAAAATTCTAAACCAAAAATTTAAGAGTAGACTTTTCAAACGAAAAGAATGAACTTTTAACGAAAAATAATTAGATTTTCTTATTGGTTTCTGTTAATTAAGTTTGCATTAAAGAGAAGAAACGAGACTGCTAAGCCTGCGATAAATAAATAGGAATTTTCATAATTTATAGACTAAAGAATAACATTTTAAATAAACATCGAAGTTTATTCTTAATACTTTTCAAATATTAGGTTAGAAAATTGGACATTTAGTTTAAAAAATAAAGTTAACTTTCCTTGTACACTTTTTGATTTTGGACAATATACTTTAAAATTCCGACTACACGTAAATTTAACGCTTGAACAATTTTAGAACACTATTTTGACACTATTTTTAAAATTTGTGACACTATTTACGCTAATTTTGATCTCTGAAGTGAGTCCGAGGCCTGAACTTAAAGCCTTCGAAAAATAAAAAACTTAAAACTGAAATAACGAAAATTGCAGAATTGATTCCCCTCTTAAAAATGCATTTCTTTCTGCAGAAACTCCTGGCCTACGATCCAAATCAGAGGATCACAGCAATGATGGCACTCCGTCATCCTTACTTCAAAAATGTAAAACTAGTTCCACCACCACTGCCAAAGAAAGACTAAACTGAACTGAACCCCTCACCTCATAGTTCTTCGACTATAATTTTTATAAATATTTTGATAAGAATTTAATTTATAATATTTCATATTTTTCCAAACGAGTGAAATCGTTTACGGAGGAAGGCGCATATCAAGATGGAATTGAAGTTGTAACATAATACGCTTTTTAAATCAGTAAAATAATTAGTAATAATAGGAGTAATAAAGAATTATTTACACTTGTATTTTGGTCTATATTTTCATAACGCCGTTATCTTTGTACAAAATATGGCACCCGTTTCCTTGCGGCAAAACAAAATAATTTGGGTATGCGGTAAATATATGCAGGGTTGCTACAAGACCTGAAAAAGTCATGGAGTTTTGAAAATGTTACTATTATTTTTATGAATTGATTTTCTACTAACACATACATTTTATAGTTAATTTTTGATAATTTGGTCTCTTTTTGTAATATTTTTTATTATACTAGAAATTTTTACGAATTTCTTACCAAATAGTTGAATTTTCAACAAAAGAACTAAATTTTCAACCAAAAAGAATTAACTTTTAACCAAAAATAGTTAAGATTTTCTTATTGAGTACTATTAATTTAGTTCGAATTTAAATTTATAAATTATTATTTTTATTAAAATTAATTATTGTATAAATATTGTAAATATTCTTTGAAATTTAATTCTTTTTTATTAACAATATCAATATAAGACGAAAAACAGTAACATAACGTAACACAAAATTGTTTAAGACTGCAAAATCTTCTTTTAAACTAATGATTTTCTTTAAGAAGGAGATAAATTAAAGTTGGGATTTTTTAAAAATCTCATAAATTCCGTACTGAGAGAATTAGATGAATATTAATTTGCCGAAACATTATTTGTCACTGGCGACCCATTTTCGAAAAAAATCGACTTTCAAATTTTTCTTTTATGGATTGAAATGTTTATTTGTTAAATTTTCATGTAAAATTAAAAAAATTGCCTACAATTCTAAAAAATTTAAATCTCTTGAAATCGAATGATTTTGTTACTAAAAATACAGATTTCTGATGTAAAACGCCAACATAACAGTCAATTATTGATAAAACTGTGAATCCTCTTTGAATTCGATTTATTTATTTATTTTTTTTTAAATGCCAATTTCCGAGAGAAAAAAAAAACACTAATAGAATCTAAAATTGTTCATCGATTCTAAGTCTTGTTCAAATTACAATGATTTTTGTTTGAAAAGGCCAACGTAACTTAAAATTATTGAAAAATGATTAATCTTCTTTGCAAACCTAATGATTTTTGAATACAAAATGTCAATTTCTCACGACAAACTCTAACAAAATCCGAAATTGTTTAAACTTGTAAACAAAAATCACTGGATTTAAATCTAATTATTTTTTTTAAATACTAATTTTAGGTGAAACATACCAATATAACCTAAAATCGTTGAAAACATTGTAAATATTCCTTGAAATCCAATAATTTTTTATAAAAAATACTTACAGTTTCCGAGAAAAGACACTGATATAACATAACAGAAAATGGTTTAGAATTGTAAATCTTTTTTGAAATCTAATGATTGTTCACTAAAAATATACAGTCTTTTGGTTTTAAAAAAAATGGTTAGAAAATTATAATCTTCTTTGAAACTTAATTTTTTTACATTAAAAATATCAAATTCCGACGAAAAACACTAACATAATCCAAAATTGTTAAAAGATTCTAAATTTTGTTCAAATTATGACTTTTGTTTGAAAAAATACCATTTTTTATGATAAACGTAACCTAAATTTTTTCAAAATTTATGAGCCTTCAAAATCTAACCATTTTTGTTACAAAATGTCAATTTCAAGTACAAAACGCCAATAAAATCAAAAACTAAAAGAGTATTTTAAAAAGCACAAATCTTTTACAATTCGCATAAGGTTTCTTAAGATTTTTCTTATTGAAAGGGACTATTTATACATTTAATTTTCAAATTTAAGATATGAAAATACTTCAATTAATGAAAAGCCGATCAGCTATTTCATTATAACTTTTTTAGATCGAAAAAATGGACCAAACGTATAATGTGTTAAAATTGAATTGACTGGATTTGTTTTTTAAAGCAGACCTGGAATTCTTTTTTTTTAACCTTTAAAAGTCATGAAAACTTGATTCCGGACTTCTGTAGCAACCCTGATTAGGACTAATGATTATAAATCATAATTATAAATTTACATGTTGCGCTTTGGTCATATTTACATCGGAGGGACGCGGAAAATATCGTAAAATGTGACACATGTTTTCGAGAAACTACAAACTACTTACTTTGTTAAAGAGTGACTGAAAGTTCCATAAAGAAAATTTGAAAAGGTGCTGAAGCGTTTGATAATAATCTACTCCAAGCTTAAAGTTTTATTCATACAGCACTGTTGTACTGATGAGAAAATTTTAATAAAATTTAAAGTGACAACTTTTAGGAGCTTTTTAAGAACTCTTTTCCAAATTGATCTACTCTCAACACTTTGAAAATATCTCAAAATGTTTGAATGGATGAATCTGGCGTGCGAAAAGACTTTTGCCGCCACTATAACTTAGGAAACCTGACTTTCCTCTGAAGATTTGAACTTTCAGATTCTTGAGGACTGGATAAAGGCGATTTCGATAACCTTGGAAGAAGAAGACCTTTTGGCGAAGCTTTTTTTGTCCCAGTTGATGGACTTTCGGAATTTTTAACATCAAGACTGCTTGGTGGTCTTGCCGAATTTGGAGAACGGGCTGATTTTCTTGGTGAACTTTCACCAATTCCTCTGGCTGTTCCAGTTTCTGGAGATTTGGCAAGACTTGTCCTTATCGCTCTTGGTGTTACCACAGCACTTGAAGGTATACGAACACGAGTTGGCGTTGAAGGAGGTGGATGAGGTTCCGGTCTTTCAATACTGTCTTTCCGCTCTTCTTTGTTCTCTCCAGTGACCTAAAGATGCAATTTTTGTAATTAAAATTTCAATCTTGCATTCAGTGCTTACCTTTTATCGCGAGGAAAATTTTCATCTACAATTTCTGTTAGAAAAATATTTTTTTAAGTTATTTTATAATTTGAGAAAGACCGAAATTTAAATTGGATAACTAAAAATTATGGAAATAAAATTGCCGAAGAGTTTATAATATTACCACTTAAAAGAACTTTGATATAAAAATAAATTTAGCAGAAACATTTTCTATTTTCAAGAAAGACAAATCTGGAATTTGGATCGTAATGAAAATTGAAAATAATTTATTCTAAAGGGTCTAAAATTGTGAAAATAATGAAATTTGAGATTTAAAAAAATTTTAACAAAAAACTGCCTCATTCAAAAAGAAATAAAAAATAATTCAGATTGGATATTCGTTGAATATTAATTTTTTCAAATCGAAAATTGAAAGATATTAAATTCTACTTTGTTTTCAATTTTGAATGGTTTTAAATTCTAATATTTCGAATGGGTGTTAAGCTACCGTCAAATATTGAATGATAAACTAATTAAATTTGGCAGTCAGTATAGAAAAGATATCCATTTTAATAGTTAAATTTTATAAAGAATTCCACTTATGTATATTAAATTTACACAGGATTGAATGTTGGAAAGTGACAAAATTGGTAATTTTTTTTATTTTGGAAAGAATGAAAATTCAGGTATTTAAACTGTTTTTAAACAATGGAAAATAATAATACATAAACAATATTTTAGGAGAAAAAATTGGTGTGCAAACTGACCTTTCTCATGGAGGAAGGCGGTGTTTGGTGTTCGTAGCGATACTTCAATGGCTACTTTGATGGTTTTTCTATTTGCTATTATTAATAATTAATTAAGTGATTAAAAAAAATTCTGACTAAACCAAAGTAAATTCTTTTAAATAGAAAATTAATGTTTTTACAAAATAGTATTAGAAATAATAAATAGATTTGTAATAATTAATATTTAAACTTCGAAAAATTAAGTAATTTAGTCAGAAATATTATAAATAAAAAGTCGTAAAAATAGGAAACCACTGGGAGCCAAGGTGCAATAAAAAGTGCGTAATAAATTTAAAAACAAAAATATTATTATGATAATGATTTTCTAGTGTCAGTTGAAGATACATTGCAGATGATCGTTACATAATTTGCAGCTGTGATTCGAGGGAAGTGGTAACTCGATACATTTATAAACATATATTTAATAACATTATATAAATATCAACCTAAATTAACGCAAAAACGAGAGTGAGAATCTTTCACGAATTTTAATTAGTTTTCTGCATTATTATTTATTAGACAATGCATTATTTCTCTAGGCAAATGTATTTTCTCAAGTTTCCACGGGATTTTTCAATTCTTTGGATATTGTAGCAATTCTAATTACCCTTTTCTTTCATTCCGAATATTCATCCTTTCATGACAAAATGTATTGAGGGGCGAAGTTTACATTAAAAAGTGCAATGACTGATTCTTTTCTATTTCTACATAAATTGCAGATTTTTAAAATCAATACGTGTAATTTTTTCTAAATTTAAATACGAAACAAAATTGCGACTCGAATAAGCTGCTCTTCTATTTACACCGATAATTTAATTCATTCTTGATATATCCGTTGATAACTATTCGCAACAGATTATATACTTTACAAACTTTTTTTCAAAGACGACTATCGTAACAGAAAAGTCTTTTCTGGTGGTCCGCACTTTCTAAGCTCGCACTCTATTTTTCAATTTAATTCCTTTCAATAACCCAATCTATAATCTATAACAAATTATTCGAAATCTTCTATTGCAAAAAAGAATTTTCTATTAACTTTGTCTGATTTACTAGTTTATGAAAAATAATTTTCTAAAATGGAAGCAAAACTTTTTGTCACATTTATTCCATTTTTATTAGGATATATATTTAGTGAGATAAATACGTTATCGTGTATTTTGAACTATTATTGCAAACTTTTGGACCAAACGAATTAGTTAAGAAACTTTTTTGCAATTTATTTTTATTATCTGAATAGTATGAACTGCTAATTATTATCGTGATAGATGATACTTTTCTTCTGAGAAGATTCAAAATGATTCTTGTAAATGCTTCAGTCTCTATTCTTTTCTCAAAATTAAAAAGTAGAATTGTCTCTAAATAATAAAGAGATATAAAATTAAAATTATAAATTTTTTTTTGCAAATAAGACGAGTCTTGTTGATTAGTTAACGGTTCTCTCTCCTCTTTATTTTCAATGTACACACTTATTATTTTTACAATTTTGTTATCAGTGACTTTGAAGTCGAAATTCAAATTAAAAAAGCTCTTAATTTACCAGATTCAATCTAAGGATATTGATATAATTGCAAAAATTTTACATAATTCGATTTGTCTTTATCTACTTACAGATTCACCTGTCAACAAGTTCAAATTATTTTCAAATACATGAACAAGTGTTACTAATAAGAGTCGTGCAATTAATGCGTTAGGTAAAATTAATTAGCGCATTATTATTTCTATATTATTCATTCTGCATTACTTCCATTTCTTAATTAACGGAAGTCGCCTTCGAGTCTTCAAAATTCGTTACTGTTCACCAAAAAATTTGAGTTATGAGGTACTAACAATTAAACAATTAACAATGAATTTTAATTTAGTTCATTCTTTTTGTGAGTAGTAAACATTTTCTCTTTCCGCAATATGCTTGCCTCATTTATCTCAGATTTCATGAAATGATTTACTCTTCGTTTTTTAATTAAAATTGTATATTGATTTTCTCTTTTTCAGATACAATAACTAGATTTTGATAATAATGAAATCATTTCAGGAGATCTTTTGCAATTTCTGAACTTTTTTGCCTTGATCTCTCGATTGAAAAATCACAATCAGTGTAGTATCCTGCCATTCGACGAGATTCCAACAAGCCAAAATCCAATTCAGCAGCAAGGTCTCTTAACATCTATCAAATATTTTCCAGTTTCTCTCTTTAAACATTTTTATTGAAATAACTTATTTATAAATAAAACCTTAAATATTAAATACCAATCTCAAAAAACTGAAATCTTTAACACATTGTCCGAAGTCAGATTCCTAGACACTCTTACAAATATTTTCTTAAAATATTATCTAATCCATTCAATCCTGGAATGATTTCTTGAAACGGATCTAACAATTTTGATAGTTTTAACGGCAGGGTGGCCACTTTTATCTCCGGAAAAAATTACCGCTTTTTTCCGACTCGCAAAAATTATACCCGGTCATTGAAATTATATAGTTGAAAATGTTTAAGCTGAATATTTTTTCATTTTAATTAATTAAAACTAAACTGCACATTAAAGCAGCCAAATTTGAACACTTCTGAATTCTCATCTTTGCAAATTAAAGCTTAAAAAAATGTTATTCAAAAATTTTTTATTCCATCGTTTAACAATGAAAAAATTATATAATGAAAACCTTCTAATCTCAATAGGTTTAATTCTAAGGGCTTTAGAAAACTAAAGGTTGCCACTTTTATCGTCGGAAAAATTCCCGGTCCTTAACATTTTTCTCGGACATACGAATAAAAATAGTTTTTGGTAACTACAGACTTCACAGCCCAAAATGATCTGAAATCGGGGGAAATAGGACGAAAATAGGAGAATGAATTCTTTTAAATAAAATTGATAAATAAAATGTATGTACCATATAGAATTCAATATAAAATGCTTTAAATTCTTATAGCATTTGAAGAAGAAATATATTGGATTTTTAACAAAATAGTTGGATTTTCAACCAAACAGTTGCATATTCAAACAACTAGTTAAATTTTCAAACAAAAATGACGATTTGTTCAGAAGATAGTTGAATTATCAAGCGGAAAAGGTAAATTTTCAACAACAGAAATTATTTTCAACCAAATTGTTGAACTTTCAATCTGAATGAAAGAATTTTCAACCAAATAGTTAAATTTTCAACCAAATAGTTGAATTTTCAAGCTAAAAAGACAAATTTGGTAGAAAATAGGTGAATTTTCAACGAAAACTTAATTTTCAAACAAGAAATGTGATTTTTTAATCCAAAAGGGTGAATTTTTAATCCAAATGACGAAATTTCTATCCCAAAAAACGAAAGTTCGACAAAGCAGTTGCATTGTCCAAACAGACGATTTTTCTACCAAATAGTTGAATTTTCAACCAAAAAGGTTGATTTTTAACAAAACAGTTGAGTTTTCAACAAAAGAACTAAATTTTGAACAAAATAGAAGAATTTTTAACCAAAAATAGTTGGATTTTCTTATTGAGTTCTATTAATTTAATTCGAATTTAAGCAAAAAAATGAGAAGGGGAAGTGTCTTAAAAACTAGGAGTTAAAGGAATTCTTTAAAAAAGGCAGGGAGAGGGGAATAGGGAAAAGAATTTGCATTCTGTATATATTGATTTTTCCTACCCAATAAATATTTTTAAAGATATTTGTTACCGTTAAGAACATTTCATATTATTTGCTGCTGTTGAAATTATAACTAACGATTACTTCATAAAATTCGAGGTTTTTTATCGAAAATTAAACCAAATTTACGGTACATGTAAAAATTACGAGTTTTCCCGGTCCAGCGGCCACCCTGTAACAATGACTTTTCATGATTATGTTTAGTAGGAATAACAATGTTGCTTCTTGAGATTTAAAATCGAGGATGATTTTGATACTTTTATTCTTTCCAGGTATCCTTTTTCCGAGGAGGATTGGAAATGGGGTGTGATCGCATGGATTTTTATAAAATCTCTATTTCTATGGCCTCGAGGTATGTCGGAAATGGCAGGATTTAGATCAGCTCTCAGGGTGCCCCGAAGAGATCGAGGAAAATTCAATGCCTTCGGGAAGCGTGAACGTCAATCTTAACTCGATGAAGATAGGCAGGAAACCTAGCATTCCTGGTTGAGATTTTCGTCCGAAGTTGGAAGGCCATTCTTGCCATCACTGATCGCTCCAGACGGTATGGGGCTCTGCGACATACAATAAATGCTTTCTAGCCAAGTTTCTTGTCGGTTTTGCGATTTTATCGGCTTTTGCACAGTTTCACATCCATTGTTTGCCTGTCTGACTTCTTCTTTCCCACGACGTCGAAATTTTGAATAGGCGCAAATCACCAGAAAAAATATTGGTTTCCAAATAGAAAGTATTTAAAATGCCTCGTCTTATAAGGGTGCATGATCAAAGTTTTTTTATTAGAAACTTAATATGCGACTAATCAAAAGTTTTATTATAAAATACAAACTCGCATGGAAGTTTGAAACTTCACCCCCTTTATTTGGTAAATCCCTTAAAAGGTGGTTTTCATGCCCTAGGTGACTGTGTGAACGGAACGGTAACGTGACCACATAGTAACCGTTCCGTCCACTGGCATATTTTTATCCTTTTTCACATTTATTCCCAATTTTACTCACACATTTATATTTGTGTATTTCTATTTATTCATGTGTTAAAAAATTACAAATAAATAAAATATATGTGAAATTGTGAATAAATGTGAAAAAGGATGAAAATATGTCCTAGCGTGTCCAGCAAACGGAACGGTCACGCAATTGCGTAACGATTCCGTTCGCGAGTCCGCTAGTGGGTGCTAGGGCAAGTTTTAATAATTTATACTGAGTTTCTGATATGTATTAGGGTGCCCCAAAAAATGTGTGATATTGAATTTTTCAAACGATACCTCATAAATTTCACCATTTTGGTGAAGGAATACGCTCATAAATTTTCTTTTATTTAATAAAAAAAAATTGTTTAGAGGTTCCACTAGGCTGTTTTAGGTCCAAAAATTAATTTTCGTACTTTTCAATTTTTATAAAATAAATATTTTACGCCAAAAAATGCTTTCATTCCTAGAAAGTGTGTTATTTATTAAGAAATAAGGCCTAAATTCTATGAAACTTAAACATTTTTTGGGAAATATTATCGGGCCTAGAATATGAGAATTTTGTAATTTCGTTACAATTAATGGTTTGAAATAGCCCTAAACGTTTTTTTCGTGAAATAATATGCACACAATTTCTTCTACAATATAAGGAGAATATTTTCCATAATGAATCAAATAAAAATATTTATACCGGGTGATCGGAAAAATCTTTAATTTCAAAATACACGAAATATACACATTTTTATACTTTAAAGATTCGTATAGTACTTTAAAATGAATTTTTGCTTATCATTTACCTGAAAAAGATGTGAACTAGTTATGATTAAGGCCGATTTCGGTGCAATTGTGTGTTTTTATAAGTTTTTCTTGTTTTCTTTCTTATCGATTTCATTTAATTTTTAATAGCCGAAAATAAGAATTTCTTAAAATTGTAGGTAAAAATACATTTTGAAGTACTATAGGAATCTTTAAACTTTAAAAACGTGTATTTTTGGTATATATCGAAGGGGCCATATCAGACCATTAATTGTAATGAAATTACAAATTTTCGTATTCTAAGCTCGAAAATACACAACAGTCTTTTTTGTTTTATAAAATTCAGGGCTTATTCCACAATATATATGTCGTAGCCCAGTAGCCGACCCAGTCGGTTAGCCGACTAGCTGGCTAGTCGGCTAATAAACGCTGAGTAGCCGACTGTATACCTGCGCCTGCTCACGTTGGCCGCTCCTCGCATGACCAGCGGCCAGTCGTCTATTGGACTAGAGCGTTTCAGCCGAGCAGACGACTATATTGACCGTTAAAGCACGGTCTGAGTTCAGTCTCTTATGCTCTATAGAATATATTTCTCCCACCCTACTAATTCCAAATTTGAGTTGATGTTGCATGCCATTAGTGTCTTCAGATCACAGTACGTGTTCTATAGTTGAGTGAGCATCATCTGTTTGAAAGTGTGAGTTTAAAAATGAACGAAAGTATCGTAAATCGCGTTGAATTTGAGGAGAAGTTTCGAGAGTTTTACAATAAACAAAATAGCAACCGATCTGTGTGGGACAAAGCACAACTGCAAAACGTAGTTAAAACGTTACGAGATTTTGAATGAGTGGATTCACGAAAAAGTTCGTCTTACTATCACTACTGCAAACTTTATGAACTTGTCAAAATCGGGAGTGAATTTCGCGTAATTTTAAAACGAAAAAATGAAAGTGATCTTTTAATATACGTAATTGCAGTTGAACATTATTTCGAAAAATTATTGGAAGCACATGTTCAAAGAAAATCAATGTGAAACGAAACTTTGCGCTTGTTTTAAAGCTGGTGTATTATGCAATTCGTGTTGTCATAGGAGTTCACCTTGTTGTAACAAGTGAACATAAATAAAACGAAATACTTCAAGAAAATAATTTTTTTTTATCTTTCATTTTTCAAAGTTCAAACTTTATGTCGGCTTTAGGGTAAATCTAACTAAAAATTGTCCTGAACTTTTATGACTACTTGAGGGCAACTTGTATGATAATTGTATTATATTATTATATTTTATTATATTATGCATTATTATAAGATTATATAATTATAATATTATAATATTAATAAACATCAACTCAAATCAATAATAATATAAACAATAAGTCAATTATTTATTATATTAATATTATATCATATATTATTAGAATATTATTAAACATCAACTCAAATCAATATTTATTAAATCAATTGTATTATTATTAGTATATGATACATTATTCTAATATTATAATATATAATATTAGTATACACTAGTCTACACTAATGATATAATAATGACTAAGATTTCTTCATTTTTAATGTAGGAAATTAAACTTCGTCTACTCAAAAATAGAATTAAAGTTCGATTTTGAACTATACAGAATTGTCAGTATAAATTTAACAATTTTATCAGGTCTTGAATAAAAAAGCACTGAAAAAAAGACGCAATATTCTTTTCTACTTTTCCTTGCCCATTTCAAGAATCTGAGAATTTTTATTTAAGATTTTCTTACTAACAAACTTCATGTCCCAACACTATATAAATTAAATTATGAATGGGTTAAAATTTCTAGTGAGAACTCTTTTTATTATTTTTTACACAAAGTATTGCATGGTAAACAAATGATAAATCTAAATTCTTAAAATATGTGATGAATCGTTCGCATAGTCGTCTACTGGGCTGAAACGCTCTAGTCCAATAGACGACTGGCCGCTGGTCATGCGACGAGCGGCCAACGTGAGCAGGTGCAGGCATACAGTCGGCTACTCAGCGTTTATTAGCCGACTAGCCAGCTAGTCGGCTAACCGACTAGGTCGGCTACTGGGCTACGACATATATATACCATTAAGCCATTTCCCTTTCGGCGAGCCTCAAGGGGTAAGCGTGACACTACCCGATTCGGGTAGGTTTTCTAGGTGGATAGTTTCTTGTCGTAAATAACTACAAGTGTGGGCTCACCACACCCACCACCGCCAACAGCAACGCAGTAGTATCAGACGGTCACCCATCCAAGGACTAACCGCGCCCAACACTGCTTAACTTCAGTGATCTAACGGGAACTGGTGTTTCCAGCGTGGTATGGCCGTTGCCAATAAATAACAATAAATAACAAATAATTGCTAGCATTGAACGAATTTTTTAGCCCTAAACTTGCATTGAAACGAAAAATTGAAAACTATAAAAAAAATTCATTTTCAGACTAAAAACAGCCTAATGGAAATTTTAAACAACTTTTCTGAAATAAAAGAAAATTTTTGGCAGTATTTGTTCACCAAAAGGAAGAAATTTAGGGTCCAACGTTTGCATAATTGAAAATTACACATTTTTTTGGGTACCCTATTATGTGTATTACAGTGGGCCGAAAAAAGCCTTTTTTCTAGTAGCGGATTTTAATATTAGTAAAAGTTGTAATTGCCCAATAGGAGTAAACCCTCCAAATTTTAGTTGGATCGGATGATATCTTCTGTTCTGTGTGTTGATTTGAAAATTCAAATACATATTATAAAACTGAAAATCATTTTCATATGGCCCAAAAAATTGTGTTCCATTTTGTTTATGTACAGTTTTTGTAGCATTTCATTTGAAAAGGAAAAAGTTGGTCATCGGCTTCCTTCCTTTTTTATATTACATAGTGTTTGGGGTAATAAATAATTGGTCAGAGGGTTTTAAAATTTTTTCCAAATTTTAGCAGATAATATTAATTGAAAATTTGACCATATTTTAATAAGCTTTATCTCTGCTATTATTATGAAAGTAGGTGTTCTCGAAAATTCAAGCCTCCTATTTTGTTCAAACTGTTTGCATTTACTCAAAAATGTTAAAAATCAGTCTAAATTGTTTCTTGGAATGCTCATTTATATTGGTGAGCAAATATAAAAATTTGTTTATTTGTTATAAACAAATTAATGACCAAAACTTCTTTCTTCAGGATTAACAAGACTCAGATACTTTATTCCATAAAATTGTCGTCGAAATATATGTAAAAGTAATATTTAATGACTATTATCAAATTTAAAAAACAAATTAACCTTTTAGCTGTTATTGAATAGATAGGCTTTCGGGTTTTCATTGAATGGACTAAATATTACTTTTCAGTAACAATTCTTGGCATTACTTTATTTTGCGGTAAAAAATTTTCATTGTCTAAACAAATTTAATGAAAAAATACACCATTCAGCCATTTTTTTGCATATAGAATTTGTTTATTTAACTATGTTGAAGATTATTATCTCCACAATAACCTATGTCGATAATTTACCAGCAGGTAGCCATTTTTCATTTAAATAATTTAATAAACAATTTAACGATTTTGCTACTTTTTAACACATAAACATAGCTTTTTTCAAGAAAATCTTAGAAACGAAGTCTATATTTTAAAAAAATGGCTAAATTGTAAATTTGTTCATTACATTTGTTTGAACCATCAACAATTTTCACCGGAAAATGAAGCAATGTCGAAAATTGTTATTTAAAAGTAATTTTTAATCCATTCCATGAAAAAGCAAGAGCTTATCTATTCAATAACAGCTAAAAAGTTAATTTGTTTAATAAATTTGATAATAATGCTTTTTTAACAAGTCAATATGTAATAAGTCGTAATCAAATATTACTTTTACATATATTGCGAGGAAAATTGTATGGAATAAAATATCTGAGTATTGTTGATCCGTAAGAAAGCATTTTCGTTGATTGATTTGTTTATAACAAATATAGAAATGTTTTATATTTGCTCACCAATATAAGTGACCATTCCTGGAAACAATTTATAGCAATTTAAAACATTTTTGAGCAATTGCAAACAGTTTGAATAAAATGGGAGACTTGAATTTTCGAGAATATCTATTTTTCGTGACCGAAAAAGTTTGAGAATTTTGTTTTAAAAAATATGAAAAAACCTAAGGACACTTCAAACATTATATTTATTTATTTCAATTTCGCGGTGTTCCTAGTGTGGATAAATAACAATGAAAAATTGTTAAAAAAATTAGATAAAAATTGATATTTCGATCAGTTTTTTTCTTTCTTTTTTTAACATAAAAATTTACATTTAACATAAAAAAAAATTTCTTTAATTTTAACACTTTCTGCGTACATTGTATATATAAGTATTTTTTCGTCTGATCAATAATAGCAGAGATCTCTGCTAACCCATTTTTCAATTCAATCATTGTCCAATTTTCAAAATTGTCATCTTCAATTAACAATATCTGCCAAAATATTGAAAATTTTGCAACACCCTCCGACCAAATTATTCAGTACCCCAAATACAATAAAATATAAAAAAGATGGGAAATCGATGACCCACTTTTTCCTTTCCAAATAAAATGCATGCAACATAAGATTAGAAGTTAAAAAATAGGACAAATTTTTCGTTATCATGGACAAATTTGTTATCCTGGTTTCAAAATTGTGAATTTGGCCTTATCTGAGCAGTTTTTAGATCTTGTATACACCGAAAAAATTGGTTTTATATGGCACGCAAAGAATGACAGCATGTTGCTTTGATTCAAGCTGAAGAAATGCAAAGCACATGTTTAAATTTTATTTTCAAATGTGCATTTAACAGTCAAAAAAATCTGTTTTTTTCACATTTTAAAAACATTCTAACTTGAAAACAAATTTTTTTCCTTAATTTTATATTATTCTTCAGTGCCAAAAACTGTCTACAAAAAATTTAACATAATTTTTTGATGCTTAAGAATTTTTTCAAATTTCAAATCCATACACAAAATATAAGATATTATCCGATTGAAACAAAATCTGGAGGGCTGACCACTATTAGGCAAATACAACTTTTACCCACTATTGGAATCCGCTACTCGAAAAAAGTGTTTTTTGGGCCTCCTCTGATGTATTTTGTTCCCGATGTTATTTTCTTGGTCTACTGGTATGTATTAATACTATTAAAACAATATATTTTTCACTCCTTGAAAAAATTCTCTCTTGCTGTTTAGGTCTTCTTTCGCAGACTAAAATATATTAATGCTTTAATACTATTAATACACATCAGTAGACCAAGAAAAATAACATCGATAAAAATACACTTGTATTACACGTATACCAAAAACTTGTACATGAATAGTCATAAATGGTAGAAGAAAGTTATTTGCGAGAAAATTTTCATCTTTAAGGAATAGTGAAAATTTTAAATTATTATTTCCATATGTGCAGACATTTTATGTTACTACCCCAAAAATTTATTTGAATCCGTAACTCAATACCTCTCTTTATCTATTGGGAAATTATAGTTCTTTGCAATTTTTGTCATATAGGCCCAACAATTTTTTTAAATAGTATGAAAGCTATCATAATTCTGGATCAAATTTAATATATAATTACGTTAAAAAATCCAAAAATAGCGAAAATTTAAATGTTTTTCAAATGCTCTAGTTAAGTTTAACCATTTGGTAAGAATTGAAAAATTTACTTAGAAAAAACGTTTAAAGAAAGGCTGCGTCTAGACGTCCCGAATAATTTGAGGAGTTGGAAAAGGGAATGGATTAGTCATCCCGAAAATTCGAGAATAGTAGCAAATCTTATGGAAAATATTTGACTACTTATCTCGAATTTCGAAACGACGAGACACTTCGTTAATAAAATTATGAATTAAGTAGTATACCATTAAGTCATCATCGATATTTAATATTTTTTCTAAAAGAGGGGATATTTTTGAATTTGTAGCTTGTTCTGTACAGGAAAATTTTAAAGAATTTTCCCAGCAATCTATTGAAGTTCTATGAAAATTCAATTATATAGCGAGACTAATGTATTGAAATCTGCTAATTATTTCAGTAGTTATGATTAATAAGTTAAGAAAAATTATATACTGACCAAAATAATCATAACATTTTCATAGGTTGCATTTTTTAAATAAAAAAATTGTATGGTATGCTTGACTTAAAATAATTAAAGTTTAGGTACTTTCGAAGTTTCTTATTGGATTTTATGAAATTGAATATGCATGCACTTAAATATAAATCTATAAGGCTTAAAACGTAAAAAGCTTAAGACCCCTTTAATTATTACTTTTTAGTGCACATGTTCAATAATATTCTTTCCGAATTTTCAACTCGCAATCTAAATTAATTCAATTATTCAATCATTGTCAAAAGCCTTCTATATCTACTATATGCTACAAGTTTGTAAAATGTATAATCATAGGCATATAAAATTAAAATCCTTTCAACTTGGAAGTCTTCTAATTGTTAATTTCTTACAATTTTGAAAATATCTACGCGTAAAAGGTACCAAATTCAAGTTTTAGAGCTTTCAAATTTGAAAACTGTCAAAATTAAAATAATTCATATCTAAAACGGCTTCCCAATTTTTAAAAATACATATTTAGAAATATCCATATTCAAGAGAATTAAAATGTGAATAAGCTGAAAATGCAAATTTTTTATTTTGGTAAAATAATAAAATTTAAAACTTGAATGTATGAAACCATCTGAATTCATAAATATTCAAGTTTGAACGGAAATGAATTAAAATTAAATTTAACTTGAAAGACAACACAATAGAAAAATCTGACTAGGAAGTATTGCATTTTTAACCTTTGTATTTTCTACTAAGGTGAATAAACAAATTCGTTCATATTTTTAATGAATTTTTTATATTAATTTTTGTTGGAAAGTACGTCCTTTACCATAAAAAAACTTTTGACCAATCGCATATAAAATGTTCGTTGGTAGCACTTTTCCTCCTTATCCGACGAGGCCCTTTAATTTGGAAACATTTTTCTCATTGATTTTGAAATCAGTTAATAAATACTTTGTGAGTTCTAGTGCTCATGATATTTTTTTAAAATGATTATTATTTTGTGAGAGAAGCTCGAGTCACTTCTAGTGCTTTAATTATCAAAAATATTGCTAATTTACTGACATGGGAGAAGCAAGGAAAAGTTAAAAATCTATGGCCAAAGTACTGTGTTTGTGCAAGCCAATAATTAATCGACTTTTAGTTGTGGAAATATAATATCTATTATCAACTGTATTGTGCAAGTCATGCAAAGCAAATAATCTTAAACTATATTATTGAAATTTTGTTATTTTTTATCTCTTCTATTGCTTCCTTCATAAATGATGTCACGCTATTATTTTTATTCTCTCCCGCTCTATTTAACATTGCACTCATAAAAAAATCCCCCCTCCACCATAAGTGCGTGAGATTATTTATGGACGAAGCCTACATAAAAATACGATTTATTTAATTATTTAATTGTTATGATTTACTAAAATGCATCATAAATTAGTAATGAAGTTTCCTTTCGAAACAACAGTTTTACTCTCTTATATTATACTATATCTGATCTTTTAAATTTATTGAGCAGTAATTAACTCTTGAAAAGTGGGAAGTGCCCATTTGACCTTGGTCTACTTGCTTGCTCTACCCCCAGTATCCAACTTCCCCTGACAGAGATGTGGGATCGCCAGACAGCTGCTGCCGATCCTTGCCGCCAGGGAGGTTTTTTTTGTACCTAATGAGAAATTAAGTACGAAACATAAAAAAAAATTTATTTTGCAATTAGTATTTTAGAAATATTTTTTTCGAAATCTATGTTTTTTGGCGATTCGAAAGATATGTTACGTGGCTTAATTAGTTGAAAATTAGAACAAGTGCGATATGTTAATTGCCATAATTACTTGATATAATTTTCAATAAAGCTTTTTAACTAAATTTCTTATATCAGGATTGCTACAGAATTTTGATCTCAAAATTTCAAGTCTTTTCCATGCTTTATCAAAGGCAGTTAAAAAAATCTAAACCTCACGATGACAGTTCGATTCCAGAATAAGTTAGAGACCTTTTGAGAAAAAGAAACATTTTTTTAATTTTTCCATTTTTTTTTTCAAATATATATTAGGTCTTAGTTTTTGTTGCGTGTAAATTTCAATGATTGCAAAATCGACAAATTTTAATTTTCTGTTCAATTGTTAAATATCAACTTCACTCGTTTTCAAACTACTAATCTTTTCTATGTGAAGACAAAGCACAAAATTCCCAGTAAATTCCCAGTTTTCCCGTTTTCCCGAGTCCTTAAACACTCGGTTTACAAAAACTTTTCAAATTGAATATAATTAAGATTTTTGAGCGATATTCCATTTATTGAAATATATCGACAAATAAGGCTTTTATTCGAAAATTATACGAAACAGTAGATGGAAATACCTATGAATTTGTTTACTCTTTACAGATTGAATTTGAGATTATTCAATTTTGGATGTTTTCGACTTTCAAATATTCAACCAGTAAGTGTTACAAATTAAAATGGTACATATTTGAAAGGATTTTCTTTAAAAAAAAAAATCGTACAATCTAAAGCTAAGGAAATAAATAATATGTGAATTTCAAGTCAATCAAAGTAGAAGTTCGAAAATATTTTTCAAAAAACAGTGAAGAAATAGCGGCATTAGCGCAAAAGTAATATCTTTGATTATCGGATAATGACCAGAAAATAGTTTCACTTTTTTGACAATGTATTATACGAAATTCCGCAATTGTAACTAAAAATTGGGTAATCTGAGTTTTCCTACATTTATCCTAATCTTTCTAAATGAGCATCATTTTATGAAACAGAAATTTCAAACAGTGCACTTTTTGTAATTTTCAACTGATTAAGGCAAGTAAAATATCATGAATAATATTTCTAAATTACTAATTGTAAAATTTAAAAAAATTGTATGTTACATATTTCATTCCTCATTAAGTGATGACCCCCTGGTGGCAAGGGTCGGTGACAGCAGTCTGGCGAGGGCGATGGTCAATTCCGCCCTGGTACCTGCGAACGGTTCCCCCACTACACAGCTTCCCCTCATTCAGCCGTATATAACATTTTTTCAATGTAGCACTTGGTAATTTATAAATATAATATTCAAAATCTTGGAATTATAACGACTCCAACGATATGTTGTTTTACTTAAAAAGTTGAAAATTAAAGAATAAATGTTCAAATTATGAGACATTTTATGAACAAATTTGCAGAATATTTCACTCAAATCTACGGAAGTAGCTTTAATTTATTGGTACAATATTTCACCTAGCTTGGGAAATTCCGGAAGCTAAAATTTGGCCACATTTGAAAACTTACTAACTAACATCATAAATTTAGTTTATTTCTCAAACAATCACATTTCTCAAAATTATTCCTAAATAATTTTGCACTCCCAGTCCAAAAGAATGAATAGTGCCATCCCTAGCTCAATTTGGAAACTCATTAACAAACATCATAGATTTTTTACTGCTTAACCAATTTGTTTATGAAAGTTAATTAAAAATACTATTGTAACACATAAAAAGCAGAATATGGAGAAAAAAAGTTAAAAACTGAATTCGGCAAATTTTGAAAATAATTATTCTTCCTTTCAAAAATAATATGTTTGATATTACTGTCTCCAGACACTTTACTACTGGCACTTCTGTTTTCTTTTTATTAACTTAAGCCTCAACCAAAACAGACTAATTTTAAAACCAAGAAAAAGGAATTTTTATAAAAAGAGTTGAATTTTTAACCAAGAAAGATTTTTCAGTCCATAAAGAAAAAAAGTCTGACCCAAAATGTTTAATAATTCAACGTTGAAGAATCAATCAAAAAATGTATAAATTTTTAAAATTATATAATTTTAAGCGTTTTTAATATTCGTTTAAAAATTTGTTTTGAAAAATCATGAAAAAATTTTCCAGGAATCTAATGCAAATTTTGTTATTTATTATCTTGAAACTTGAATTTTTCCTACAATTTTTTGAAAATCCGGCAAAATCAAAAAATTGCTTCAAAACCTTCCAGATTCTATTTTGAAAATTTTTAAAAATATTTACAAAAATTCATTTTTAGTTTTCCTAACAATTTTAATGAAAAAATTGTATTCTTTTGAAACCTTTCAAAATGCTTGGAAAGCTTTCAACTTTTGTGTTCAGAATCTTGAAAAATGTACATTTTGTTTTAAATGTTTTGAAATCTTTTCAAGTTTTAAATTATTTTGGAATCTTTTCAAAATTTCTAAATATATCTTAAACGTACTCGAATTTTTTCTAAATTAAAAGTTCACTAAACATTTTTTCAGTTTTTAATGAAAATCACTTTTTTTTGGTTGAAAATTAATTATTATTGACCGAAAATTCAACTATTCCATGTTTGGTTGAAAATTCCTTAATTTTAAATAGTGTTGTGATAATTCATGTAATTTGTTACAAATTTGTGGTTGAAAACTCATTACGTATTTTAGTAAAAAATTCATTTCTTTGGTAGAAATTTTTACCGTTCTATTGAAAATTCGTTTTTATTTAGTTGAAAATAAATTTTTTTAACTGCAAATGTAACTATTCAATTTTTGCTTGATAGTTGATTTGTTTCAGTTGAAAATTCATATTTTTGTGTTGAAAATTAAACTTTTTTGTTCAAAATTCATATCTTTGGGTTGAAAACTAAACTGTTTTGCCAGAAATTCGTCTTTTTGGATTGAAAATTTAACATTTTGGCTGAGATTTTTTTTCTTTATTGACTGCAAAGTCTTTCTTGTTTAAAAATTTAACAGCTTTTTTGAAAATTGCTTTTTCTTTGCTTTGAAAATTAGGTTTGGAAATTTTTGAAATGAAGAATAATTATTTTCGAAATTGTCCGAATTCAGTTAAAAAATTTTTTTCGACACTCAAGTAAATACAATTTAGTGGTTTGGTAATGTTCAAAATCTCTAAACTTAGATTTTAAAAACGACACTTTTGAGATTGACTCCACTAAAATCCTTTATATTCTGCTTTTATGCGTTAAAATAGTATTTTTGATTAACTTTCATAAACAAATTGGTTGAGCAGTAAAAAAAATCTATGATGTTTGTTAATGAGTTTCCAAATTAAGCTAGGGATGACACTATTCATACTTTTGGACTGGGAGTGCAAAATTATTTAAGGGTATACCATTAAGCCATTTCCCTTTCAGGGTAGGCGTGACACTACCCGGTTCGGGTAGTGTTTCTAGGTGGATAGTTTCTTGTAGTAAATAACGCTGCTTAACTTCAGTGATCTGACGAGAACTGGTTTTTTCAGCGTGGTATGGCTGTTGGCCTAATTGGGTAATTTTGAGAAATGCTACTGTTTGAGAAATAAACTAAATTTATGATGTTCGTTAATAAGTTTTCAAATCTGGCAAAATTTCAGCCAGCCAATAAATTAAAGCTACTGCAGTGGATTTAATAAAAATTTGTTCATAAAATGTCGCATAAACTTGAACATTTCTTCTTTAATTTTCAATTTTTTGAATTCAAATCACATATCGTTGGAATCGTTATAATTAGCATATTTCGAATATTATATTTATCAATTACCAAGTGCTAATTTGAAACAATTCTATATTCCGCATTCTAGTCCTCGTTAGGTACAAAGGACTCCCGCTGACCAGGCTCGACGGCAGCAGTTCGGCTGTGTGAGGGGAAGCCGTGTAGTGGGGGAACCGTTCGCAGGTCCCAGGGCGGAATTGTAATCTGCCCGCCTGGCGATCCCTGAGCTGCGTGAGGGGAAGTAGGGTAGTGGGGGTAGAACAAACAGGTAGACGGCGATCAAATGGGAATCGCCCTGAAAAGTATATTATAGAATTCAATTGAATAAAAATTAATGAGTAAAGCTTAATTATTCAAATTGAAGCTTGAAATAATCTCTCATACCTGAGATCCACTCCCGCTGAGACTCTCAACACCCGAGCCCGTCTGCCTGAGATAATCTTTGTCATTGAAGATTTTCTTGTCACCACCTCCTGGCTTGTGTTTCACGTTATCAAGCGACCCAATTTTGCTTTCGGCCTTAATGTCAATCTTCTGCGTCTCGATCTGTCAAAATTAAGCGGGAAATTAAATCTTTGCAAAAAATCCTTATTATTTACACAATGGTTGAAAATTAATAGGGGATGAATTAATTATTCTATGCTATATAAAAAAGGAATTTTATCTTTGCTGGAATATCTTTGCTTCAAAGGCAAGGATTTTGATCAATATTTTTTCATTTTTTCTTATACTTATACCTTTTTTGTAAAACGTTGTCTGTGGACATAACTAAAGTCTATGAGATATCTACACAAAAATAAAAAAAATTCTTTCAAGCGATTGCTAGACAAAAGGTCCATATAAAAATTTATAAATGACGACACGAAAATATTCATCTTACTAAGTACAATATCAAATATTTCAAACATGCGCTCATGCGTTGGTCCTTTGCCTAACATTCGTTTACTTATACATACTTGATTTCTCTGAACCCAGGTCTTGTCATTATATTTTTTAATTAGCAACACACCCTCACATTATTATTTAATATTTAGACAACAAGGTAGATTAATATATTTTTCAAAAGTTATTCTGTTATTTTCAAATAATATAAAAGATGTTTACTTGTAACTGACTCCTTTTCAGAGATATGCATTTTTTGCTTACTGTTAAAGTACCTTTGTTTTATAAACAAGAGGCCATAGAAATATGGGAACGTTCAAAAACTATGTCACGCTATTCTGAAAACTTTTTCCTTCGCCCCCCCTTTTTGAAGCCCCTAGGGGGACATCACAAATACAAACACCCCCCTCGCCCCTTTTGAGTGAAAATTTTGTCTTCGATTTTATTTGGCAAACGCAAAAATAAAATACAAAACATACAAACATAATATTTTAACAGACTTCACAGCCCAAAATTCTCTCAAAACAGGGTAAATAAGGTGATTTTTGATGAAAGTAGGAGAATAAGTGAAACAAATATTTGAAGTTTCAACAAACAAATCAATTTTAGACCAAACAGTTGTATTTACAATCAAATAGTTGAACTTTCAAACAAAAGGGGCGAATTTTGAACCAAGTAGTTGAATTTTTAACCAAATGGTCGAATTTTGAAACAAAAAAGAATTGAATTCAGCCAGAAAGAGTTGAATTTTTAAACAAATAGTCGAAACTTCAAGCAAAACTTACGAATTTTTGAGAAGATAATGCATTTTCAACCAATAATTTTTCTGCCAAAAAAGATGAATTTTTAATCTAAAAAATATGAATTTCCGACCTACAAAGATGAAATTTCAACCAAATAATTGAATTTTCTACAACAACAAAATTAACTATCCACCAAACAGTTGCATTGCAACCCAGTAGTTGAACTTTCAAGCAAAAGGGAAGATTTTTAACCAAATAGTTGAATGTTCAAATTAAAAAGATGAATTTTCAATCGATATAGAAGAATTTTCTATTGCAAAAATATGAATGTTCAAAAAAATATTAACTTTCAACAAAAAATATAATAGCTGATATTTGAACAAAGAAAATATTTTTATTTTAAATCAAAATAAGTTGAATTAAACCAAAAATATGAATTCCTAAGAACAATTTTTAACCAAGCAGTTGCATTAAAAAAAAAAAAAATTCTATCAAAAAAAAAAAAAAAGTTTTAAAGCAAGAAGATGAATTTGGTCGATTTTTCAACCAAATAGTTAAATTTTCTATCAATAAGATTAATTTTCCATAAAAAAGACAAAGTTACAACAAAACACATACATTTTCAATCAAATTGTTGAATTTTCAACTAAAACCGAGCCATTTTCAATCAATAATGGAATAGTTTAGTTTTCAGTTTAAAAAATTGATTTTCAGTCAACAAAGAATTAATTTTCAACAAAAAAGTTTAATAATTCATAGTTCATCTTCAACCAATAAAAAAAATATTCAACAAAGTAATTGAGGTTTTAATCAAGTAGTTGAATTTTCAACCAAATAATATAAATTCTCAATAAAAAAAGGGAATAGTTAAATTGTTAACCGAAAACTATCCATTTTCAACGAAAAATAGAATAGTTAAATTCTCGGTTAAAAAAAATTTTAACAAAAAAAGAAAAACGAATTTTCAACATAATAGATAAATCTTCAATCAAATAGTAGAATTTTTAATCAAAAAAGATTAATTCTGAAGAAAAAATATAACAGTAGACTTTTCAATGAAAAAGAATTAACTTTCAACGGAAAATAGTCGGATTTTCTTATTTGACTCTAATAATTTTATTTTGAATTTAAGCAAAAAAACAAAAAAGAGGGGAAGTTTCTTGAAAACAGGCGAAGAAAGAGGAATCCTTTAAAAAAGGGGGCGAAGAGGGGAGTAGATGTATGGGTGCGAAGTCTGCATTTAAATGCTGTACTTGTAAAATAAAATCACTAATTTTCATTTTTTCAAGCCTATGCAAAAATTGTTATTCACATTTATATTTTCCATGTGCGACATCACATTCTGCGATAAAGCTCTTCCCCCTACGTCACAAATCCTCACAAAACCTGTTACCCTTCCTCCCTCCCCCATAGCAATATGACGTAATTTTTGAACACTCTTTTATACATAAATGATATGAATATTATTTTAGGATAATGAAAATGTGCGATGATTTGGTAGCAATGAGTGATTTTTTTAAAAATCATTGCTCTACTTACGTCATCAGTGGGTGTATCCAGAGGGGTCTTTGGCGGCGTCGCCGATGACTAAACATCAAGAAATAATAATGAGGTGTTAATAATGACCAATTTCACCTCATGCAAAGGTCACAAGGTTACGAAGTTTGGGAAGTGTTCTGAAATGTCAGGGCAAGCTTAAAAATATTATCTTCAGACAAATATTCCACACAACAATAAATTAATAACAATTTGATGCAAGAGAAAACAAAAAATTTATTTCCAATATTTCAACAATATAATAACTGTATCGTTTTAATTTGTTATAAAATAAAATAAAAGTTGAGAACTGGAAACAAATTCTTTGAAACTATTTTCGAACACAAAAAGGGGTTGATAAATTACACAGGCACAAAGAAAAGAGTGTCATGTTCGGTGAACTAGACTACCATGTCTATATGTTTTTGGGGTCGCTGAATTCGAATCTGGTGTCAGATTTTCCCCACCATGTCAGGTTTTTGAGAAAATTAGCCTTTTTAGTCATTTTATAAAAACAACATAGGGTGCGAATCTGACACAAGATTTTGATTCAGCGACCCCAAAAGCGTATGAGCACATAATACTCTTTTTGTGTACCTATGTTTTGACTGTGGACCTAAACTATTAGCTCTTTGACTACATGTATAAAACAAGAAGGGTTCAAAGTAAAAAATTTGATGAGCTGTTATTTTTGTTATAGGTCACAAAATATATAAAAGCGAATGCGATCATCAAACTTCAGACCTACCTAGGACGTATACCTTGGAAGAATTTATTTTCAGTGGTTCTATGTACTAACACGAATAGCGAATAGAAACAGACATTTTACATGCATATTTCACTTTTTGAAGCACCTCAAATCACGATATTGTGGATATCTTAGGGTTACAAGTTACAACCAACAAACAGATGTCTACTTTCAACTTAAGATTTGAACGATGCAGCAAGCCAGTCACGAACACACGAAGGGCTTTTTCATATTTTTTTCAAATTAAGGCTTTAATACGATTCTTTGATCAAACTTGGTATATTTGTTCTTTGAGACCTACAACATTTTTAGGATCGGGTATCAACAATTTTTGAAACTTTCTTTTAATCCGGAATTTTTCAGAATTATAAAGATATTTAGCTTTTTTCTCTTGATTCTTTATCAGGGGTTTCTTAAATTTTTCAAGTCCAGGAAAAGCCTGAAGGAGAAATTTTTTCCTTGAAGAGTTCTATAAAAAGTTCTGTAGGCATTTTTTGATATTTTTAACCGTTTTTTGAGTATTTTCAAATATGTGCATTTTTATCCCAAAAGTGCGTGCAAGGAGTCACTTGCTTATGAACGTCAGGTGGAAAAACGTCGGTGATATTTATTTTCTTTGTTTGGATAATTTTATTGTTTCCATGCAAATGTGACTAGATAGGAATATATTTATTTGATTTGAAATCCAGAATTTGGGTCTTAAATCCCAATTTTGAAATATTAGAAATACATAAATGAAATAAAATACAATACATAAAAAAAATATATATATATATAACGTTTACTCAAGCAAAACATAATATCTTCCTTTATTCATAAAAAAATTCACCAAAAGGTGCTTTATGTAGGAAAAATTTAAATCAACAGACCAATTGACACAATTACGAATTTTAGTTTTTCCAAAAGCATTTCATTTTCTTTACAAATAATTCATTGCAGCAATAACTAACGTCAGCAACCTCTTTTCTACAAATAATAAGAGATATAAACATTATGTTTTAATAAAGAAAGTTAATAACTAATTTGTTTTTAATTCAAAATCTTCTCTTTATCACACTAACTCCATTATCACACTTACCCTTATCGACCCTATAATGAAAACTGTGATCAAAAGGGAAAAGTGAATTATCTTCATTATTATAAAAAATAACGAATTTTCAACAAAAAAATTGCCCATCTTTTCTTTTAATTTGTTAAACACCTAATCCTAAACATTTTTTAGATCCTAAAGAACACATATACCAAATATTACATAATTTCTGTTGTACCGCTACTACTAATTGTCTTAGTTCAATTTTGTATTTCAGCACTGATATGTTTCTGAAACTGTAAATATCTTTGAAAAATATATTGATTTCAATAATAATTCTGAATATAATAATTACAGTATTTTTCAGATTTACTTGATAAAAATTGTAAACTGTTGCAGTTAATTTAAAATACATTTACAAAAAAGAAATTATAACTGGTTTTGTTGGCAGTGAATAGAATTGAAAAAAGTGGCATGATTTAAGTCACGACATGAATGACAAAATCGATCATTGTCTGCAAAGATCTCACACTATAAACATGCTCCTGAGAAAGTTTAGGTGACAAAGAAAAACTTCAGTGTAAATTCGTGCAGAGAGAGAGTGAAAGTCGGAAATTACTGTCTTTCTAGTCTCTGAACATAATCTGACAGTGAAGTTTACTGATCTTTCACCCTCGCATGTCTTTACAAAGTGGATAAACTTTATACTACTTTGAATTGCTAAATAGTATTTTTAAATATTTTTTTAAAAGGATTTTCTTACAAAGTTCCCGAATTTATTTTCACTGCAAATGAATATTAAGAAGGAACCCATTAAAAGTATTGCAGTTACTAGAAAAAAGTTACTACTGGAGTAAATTTGGTGGTAACTTAGTTTACAGTTGAAAATTTTCAACTGCAGATAACTTAGTTCCAGTTTTCCGGTCACTTACAGAATTAAATTACTGGAGGTCAATACAATTTAGAAAAGAAAAAGAATATGTTACGTGAGTTTCAATTAATTAAAAGTAAACAAATTTAAATATTCAGACATAACATATTTAATTCGTTACGAAAGATTTCTAATTATAAAGCACCGAAATTTGAAGAAATTCGAATATATATGGGTAAACATTTGGAAGCCCTTAAAATTCAAAGCATGCATATTTGAAAATCTTTCCATTGAAAGTTTCTAATTTCGGATGAGAACAGCTTTTATAATTAGGAACAGTTCAACTTTCTTCACCATTTTCAAAAGTTCCAGACAAAAATATTTATTATTTTGGGGAAAACACCGGAAAAACTATTGCATATAATAATGTTAAGTAGCTAAGTAACGTGCCTTCTTAAATTTAATTCTTTTTGGTTTGTTCAGTGATAATCTTTTGAATTCGACACATTTTTAAGACTTACATTAAAAACTGCTAACATGTAAATCATCCAAATTTGCAATTAAGAAAAAGAGCTAAAGGCATTTACATTCTGTAACGAAAGATATCAGTATTCTGCACTCTGTTTGAAGGAGAGCGTTAACTCAGAAATGAGCGAATTAAAGAAAATCCACTTGAAGGAATTTGAAAAAAAAAATTCCACTTTAAATAACTAATTTGATCATGATCTTAGCGTTTATTTGGAAGAACGCCGCCAACTTGAGTAGCTTATGATAATTAATGTTAGGTAATGTTTAATTATTTTGAAATGATATTTCTTATTAAATATTTGGAATATTAATAATATTCAAATTCGAAACTTTTCAAACTTGACGGCAAGAAAGTGCTTTTATTTAAATAATGATATTTAAATTATTATTTGTTTTAAATTCTGAAATTTATATTTTTTCATTTCATTGCCTTGTGACTCAAAAAACACAACGATCGTATGCAATTATCTGGCAAACCTGGGTAATTTATTAAATATTTGAAAACAAATATAATTGGCGATGTTGATTGCCGATTTTTAATTATTGTAATAGATTTCAGTTTAAGAGAAATAGTATAAATATTCAAAAGCATGTTTAAGGTATTGAAAAATATATAGAAAATCTAAACAAGTGCTTACATTTCAAATAAATAAATTTGATAAATATAGATGGTTTTCTTTTTTTTTTTTCAATAGCAAGTAAACAGTTTTAATATATATTTTCAAATTATTAATTTTTATTAATCTCGTTAGGGCTTTTCTCAAAATGAAACCTTTTTTTTTATGCTTAATATTACGGAAGAACGCCCTTAATTCGTAATGGTACTTTTCTAAATTATTTCCGCGACAAAAAAGCCATCAAATATTTTAAAGAATGCCGTTATCTCCAAGTTGATGATATTCTTGTGAATTTTTGTGTGACGTGTTTGTCCGTCTTTTTTCTAATTTGCAAAGTTACGGTTCACATTGTCGAGTTAACGGTGCTCTTGCGAAATAATTCTCGACAATATTTGAGTTGACGATATTCTTCCGATAATTATACAATTTTAAACAAATTATCTTTTATAGTGTTAACAATGTTCAATTTTCGATTTTTTCAACAGTTGTACAAATTAAAAAAAAAATCAAAATTGCCGTAATCATCTGAAATCAAGCATTTGTTAGAAAAAATTTCGTTTTCACCAAGGGGTAGGGGACTTATTACGACTCGTGTACTCTTTCAGTACTCGCCTGCGACTCGTGCACGCTCGCCTACGACTCCTCCTGAAAAAAATACACTTGTCCAAAAAGTCCCATTTCTCCTCCTTGGTCTATAATAATGTATTCAAAATTTGAGTTATACTTCAAGTAAATGTACTATAAATGTAACGAGTCCCTGATGGCAAATCAAATTTAACGTTCACAATAATGGCATAGGTTTTTCAAAATTTAAACTCATTCAAAAGTTTTAATTTAAAAAATTGCAATAAAAAATATGTTTTCTGAAATTTTGGGATCATTTTAGAATTTAAATGTAGACTTAAATATATAAGGCAGTTAAAAATTTAGATGCTTCTTCTAACTAAATACGAATGTAAGTTCTACCTAATTTTCTCATCAGCCACATATTTGAATATTTGTGGATTTAAAAGTTAGCATGCGAAAAATATTTCGAAATTTCAAGATGCACTTGGTAAAACTGATATTAGATATTGAAAATTGATACTCTAGATGGAAGCATCGCATTTGAAAATGGTAGACATTTTTTACCTTCACAGTGCCTCCTCCTGGTACGTGCTTCGCGTTCTCTTTGGATCCAACCTTCGGTTTTGCCTTGTCCTTAAAATCTAGCTTCACGGTTTCGATCTTCTTGTCGCCACCACCTGGTTTGTACGTCGCATTATCCAGAGAACCCACTTTGGGTTTGGCATTCCACTGGAGCTTCACTTGCGTGATCTAAATTGAGATTTTACATTAATGAGATATTTAAGTACATATTGGAAAATAAATGTATTTTTTGCTTAAGGGCTGTAGGTCCGATAAAAATAGTCAGGAACCTGGGCGAGCATTTACTTTGTTACCGCTTTACCACAAATCGATCGTCCTAGAAAGGAGTCACACGTCATCCTTAGACGTATTTTCACTTTTGTAAGGGTTTCGAGCTTAGATTCGAAAATATCGTTCATATTTTATTCTTTCAAAACTTCAATCTATTTTGAGTACTATTTATATTAACATGAATTACTTATTATATTTTCATGTAGAAACAGACTTCACACTGTTTCCCCTATTGCCCTCTTTTATCAAGCTTTTTCTTAAATGCGAACTTAATTAATACAACCCAACAAGAAAATGATCTTTTTTTCTTAATAATTTGCCTTTTCAGATCAATAATTTAACTATTTTCTAAAAATTCGTCTCTTTGGCTTGAACATTCAACTATTTTGTTGAAAATTTATCTTTGTAGCTGAAAAATTCCATTATTTAGGTAAAAAGTCATCTTTTTTGGCCGAAAATTCAACTGTCTTGTTGAAAATTCGTATTTTTCAAAATAAATTTCGTCCTTTTGGATTGAAAATTCATCTCTCTTGGTCTAAAATTAACTTTTTTGTTGGAAATTCAAATGTGTTCTAAATAATTAATTTTGTGGACTTGAAAATGTACCTATTTGTTAAAAATTCAACTATTTTGTTGAAAATTTGTCACTTTTGATTGAGAGTTCAGTTATTCGGTTGACAACTCATCTTTCCTTGTTTAACATTTTTTGTTGTTGAAAATTCACCTTTTGGTTAGAGAATTCAACTATTTGGTTAAAAATTCAACTATTTTATAGAAAATTCGTATCTTTTGGTTGACAGTTCAACTATTTGGATGCAAATGCGTTGGAACTTTTTTAAATTCAACTATTCGGTTGAAAATTCATCTTTCTTGGTTAAAATTGATCTTTTTTTTGTTGAAAATTCACCTTTGGATGATGATATTTTTTTGGCTTGAAAATTCAACTATTTGCTTGAAAATTCAACCATTTTCTTGAAAATTCACCTTTTCAAGTTGATAATTTGACTGTTTTCTGAAAAATCTTCTTTTTGGCTTGAAAATGCAATTTTTTGATAAAAAATTCAACCATTTTGTTCAAAATGCAACTGATTCTGGTTAAAGTTTAGTATTTTTGAGTTGGAAATTTATTTTTGTAGGTTGAAAATTCCACTGTTTGATTGAAATTTCAATCATTCGAAAACTTGTTGAAATATCGATTATTTTATGGTAGAAAAGTAATCTTTTTTGGTTGAAACTTCATCTTTCTTGGTTAAAAATCATCTTTTTCGTTGAAAATTCGTTTTTTCGGTTTAAAAGTCATGTTTTATAAACCATTCAACTTTTTGATTTTGAAACTGGACTCTTTTGTTTTTTGTTGAACATACCATACTGACATGGTCGCGCAACCGATTAAAAAATTAAACATTTGGAATAAAACAAACTATTTGGTAGAAAATATAAATATAATCGACGATTTGATTAAAAATTCAATAACTTTGTTCAAAATTAATCTTCTTTGGTCATGCATTCAACTGTTTTGTAGGACATTCATTTTTTTATAGAAAATTCGTCTTTATGGATTGTAAATTCATATTTTATTATGGAAAAATCATCTATCTTGGTTGAAAATTAACTTTTTTTTTTGAAAATTTAACTATTTTCTGAAAAATTCGTTTTTTTTTTTTGGTATGAAAATTATTATTTTCTTAATTCAACCATTTTGTTGAAGATTCATATTTCTTCGTCGAAAGTTATATTTTTTGTTAAAAATTTAACTTTTCAGGTTCATAACTTGACTGTCTTTAAAAAATTTCGTCTTTTTGACTTCAACATTCAACTTTTGATTGATTTTTTATCTTTTTGGTTTGAAAATTTATCTTTTTAGGTTGAACATTAAACTATTTGGCTAAAACTTCAATTACTTTGTTGAAAATTCTACTATTTTGTATACACATTCTCAATTATTTGGCTGTAAATGCAACTATTTGGTAGAAAATATATTTTTTTTTTATTCAACAATTTTATTGAAAATGAATCTTTCGTATTTCAAATTCAACCGTTTTTTACACCATTCAATATTTGATCTTGAAAACTCAAATCTTTTGTTGAAAATATGTCTTTGGGTTGAAAATTCAACTACATTGTTCTAAAATGCGATATATTTCGACTTGAAATCTTAGGAATTTAGAGCGTTTCATATTGAAATGAATATGGTACCTACAATAATTTTATTTTAAAAATTTATTCCCCTAGTATTCCCCTTTTTTCGGGAAAAATCACAGTATTTCTCCCGTTTTGAGAAATATTTGGGCTGTGAAGTCTACATATTTAAAACTTGGATTTAAACAAAATGAAATTTGAGCTACCAAATGGTTTCAAGAATTTACGGAAATGAAGTTGCAAATTATTAAAAAAATATAATCTAAATAAATAATTCAGTTAAAAAAAAGAACCTTTTTGTCACCACCACTTGGCATGTACTTGTCGTTCTTTGCAGCAATTTTCGGTTGCGCTTTGCTGAAGTCGAGTTTTCTGTTCTCAATTTTCACTTTTCCACCACCTGGTTTGTAGCTTGTGTTTTGCAATGACCCAATTTTTGACTTCACGGTCTTCAGATTAGGAGAGGGCGCTGCTCCGACCTGAACTTTATTCATCGGTACTTCTGGAAAAAATTGAATATTTATATGTATGCATACTTTTTAAGTTTGTTTTTGACGTTTTACATGCTTTTTTTCTTATTGGCAATCACTTTCTTGTTACTATTTTCTCATTTCCGTTTCATTTTACCCTCGATATTGTCCTCTCTAAAATTTGTTTGAGAAGAATATATTCAAATAGAAACACAATATTGAGTTCCTAGGAAATAAAGTTATTTAAATAAAGTAATTCCAAAGTTTCAAATTCAAATGTTTGAGAAGATACTTGAGAGAATTCTTAAAACTAACTTTTCTTGTCTTGAATGCTTGTCGATGAAGCCGTATCAGGTGTCCTAGGAAGGGATTTGGCGGATTTGCTTGGGGACTTTACAGGAGAGCCGGCCGTCGACCTTTTGTCAGTTTCCCTTGACTTTGAAGACATTCTCTTTGTTGGGGAACCTCCTACCCCATTTAACGTAGGTGCCTAAACATAATTATGAAAATTTACAAATATAAAACCTAATCACATTTTTTAAGTTTCTAATTAAGTTTAAAACAAATTTACCCAGTTTCATTTTTATGCTGTTTAAATTTTATTCTCAGCCGAATAAAAATATAATAATAAAATGTAAAGAATAAATAGTTACCCACCTCGCAACGTTGTGTCGATTCATCAACGCCACTATCATTTTCAGCGTCTGTAAAAATAACAAACGAAAGATTAATTCCTTATTTCTTACTCATTCTAGCTCACTACTATCGGATTTATAAAACTCTCTCTCCAATTTATTAATGGAGTACCGAAGCAATTTTCACACCCACTAAGTGCCTCTTAGCCACCTACGTTATTACCTCTAATGATACCCAATTTTATAGAAACTTCATTATTCCAACTTCAGCTACTTTCACGAACTTCAATATTGCGAAGACCATGACTACGTGTACCGAAATTTCGATACAAATAGCCGGATTTTTTCCGTACTAATAGCGGGAGCTGGAAAAGGGGCTATTTGTACCGAAATTTCGTTACAAATAGCCGTATTTTTTTGGTACATGTATACACTGCCTATTGGCAAAACAGAATCACTTTGCATATTATATATCACTTCGTTGAAAACTTCAAATTACAGATCACAACTGTAGGGCAATTATAATTTTTTTAAATGTTATAAAAATGCTTGGTTAAAACAACCCTTGTCATCAATAATTAAAACTTGGGGCTTTATAATTCAGAGTTATGTATTCTCTACAGTTTGATAAAAAATATACTAATCCCATTTCTTAACAAAATCTGTCCTACACTTTCATTTGCTAGAAAAGGTATTTTTTAAATCTTTTATAATATGTTTTTTTCTCTATAATATGGTGACTATTTAAAAAAAATCATCAGAATTTAGATTTAGATTTTTTTAAACCTTTTAACATTTACCCACGGCTAGTCTCGATTCCTGATTTTATTGTTTTTGTTTCCGGTATGCCTTACGATTACATAATTATGTAAAGCCCACAAAAAAATCACTGCACCCATTTGGTAGAAAAATCAACTTTTTCATTCTTCACATTTGTACATTCATTTGAGCCCATTAAAGATACTTCAATGTCCAATTTTATTGTTGTTTATCCCCCGAATGTGCTAAGGCTATTTTAAAACTGAAACGCAAATATGATGCTTGATCTATTTAAAAAAATCGTTCTTTTATTAGTTTTTTCTCGAAAAATGGGGTTTTCAAGAATTTCAAACATTTTTGCGCAAGAAAAGAAGTATTTATTTATTGATATTGCTCAAAATAAAAATGAGCTTTCAATACAAATATTTGCATTATTGAATAATTAATTGAAATTAATATTACAGCAAGTGAAGGCACCAAACGATTACTATGTGCACTATATGCATATAGAAGTTTTTACTCGCTGTAATATTAATATAAATTAATTATTCGATAATATGAATACTGTTACTAAAAACTCCTTTTTGGAAAATTTCAAAAAATAGATACTTCTTTTCTTGCACAAAACTGTTTGAAAATTCTTTAAAACCCCATTTTTCAAGAAAAAATTTGTTTACAAAATAAATCAAGCATCATCTTTGCGTTTTAGTTTTAAAATAGTTTCATCATATTATTCGGAAAATAAAGAATAAATAACACAGGACGTTAAAGTATCTTTAACTGAGCTCAAATTAAGGTATAACTGTCAAAAAATGAAAAACAAAGAAGAAAAATAGATTTTTCTGAAAAATAGGTCTAGAGATTTTTTTTCTTTCTGGTCTTAAAATATTCGAAAGGTAAACCAAAAATAAAAACAAAATCAGGAGTGCCAGTACCTTTGGTATGACCTCAATCGAGACTAGCCGTATGCCCTTAACAAGATCACACTTTTACAAGTTCAATTAAAATTAGTGGATTGAAGTGTTAATAAAAAAAGGACAGATGCCAAGTTTTGTAGTTGGAACAGTCAATTTTCAATGCCTTAAACATTACATTTTTCTTTACTTCGACAAGGAGGTTAAAAATTAATTTTCTCAGAAGGGAGAACCCAAATAAAAATTCTGACTTTGTCGAAAGCCTTCATCATGTGCAATTTCATAATCTTTCCGATGAATTAAAAAAATACCTCTGAATAAAATAAATCAAAAATCAAAATAAAATCCAAATTTAGGACAAAAGTTAAAACCTGCTTTCCCTTGTGCAGAAATCAAACTGCTATTTTCTTTCGAAGGAGAAGTAATTCCAGATGGAGGATTCCTCCTCGGAGTACTTGGTGTTCTAGGTTTTGGTGAAGGATCTTCAGTAGCAACTGTTTCGCCATTCTCTTTATAATTTCCTACTTCCTCCACATCATCAGCAAAAGTAGTTTTCTTTTTCTCTTCATCTGGAGTTTTCAATCCAGGTGACCTTGGGGACTTGGGAGATTTTGTACTCTGCGAAGAGGATCTCGAACAGAGTGATCTCCTCTGTCCATTGTCGAATCCCTTGACACTATCTGGAGACTTTGGTATCGTTGGTGACTCTGCGACTGTGAGTTTTTCCTTGACCAGATCCTCCTCATGATTTTGAGACACACCTTTGGTCTCTGAATTATTTTCCACTTTGGAGGCAACCGGTTGAATATTGACTGCGCTATCGGTACAATCAACAGAAATAGCACCGTTCTTAAGAAGGTCAGGAGTCTTCTCCAGTATTTTCTCCTTCGATTCATTTTTGGAATCATTCTTGGATTCATCATTCACCAATTTATCTTCAACTAAGTTTTCAACTTTAGCAGATGGTGGTCTCTCCAAGGATTCTTGGCTTTTATTTAAAGAAGGTGGTCTCTGCGGTTCTTTCTTTGGCGTCGCTGAAATTGGAAGAGAAGGTGACTGATGATTAGAATGATTATCTTCATTGATTTGACTGTTTTCACTGGGCTTGTTAGCCTCATTTGTACTTTCTTCACTGACTTTAGTATCTTGATGACTCGGACTAGCTGATTCCGAAATTGGAGGCTTTGGAACTCCGACCTTCGTTGTGATGTTCTCGTTATCTATCACAACATCATCATCGTCATCTTCGTTCTCTTTACTCTCCTTCACCAACTTTTTAGGATCTTCAACTTGTTGGACCATAGTCACTGATTTTGGTCCTTCCACATCTGCCATCCTCTCAACCGAAATCTGCGGTACTAACTGTGGTCTTCTATCAGCAGAAATTGGGAATCGAGGGTTCAAATTCGCAACAGAATCATTCCTCTGCAATCTTTGGTGTGGTCCAAATTCTCCAGGTCCTCTGATTTGTTCAGGTCCGTTTCTTTGGGCGAAGAAAGGTTGTTGGGGATTGTTTCCAGGAAAGGGAGGTCTTTGGAGAGGGGGACCTCGGATGTTGGGGTTTTGAATGAAACGAGGAGGACCTTGGAGTGGTCCTTGGAATCCTTGGGGTGGTCCTTGAATTCCAGGAGGTCCTTGAGGTGGTCCTTGAATTCCTGCAGGTCCTTGAGGTGGTCCTTGGAATCCTTGGTGTGGGCCTTGAATTCCAGGAGGACCTTGAGGTACGACTTGAGTTCCAGGAGGTCCCTGGGGTGGTCCTGGAAGTGGACCACCAGATTGTGGTGGTCTTGGATAAAAATTCCTTGGTCTAGGTCCTCCGTATGGAGGTCTAGGTTGAGGAAATTGACCAGGAAGTAATGAAGATCTGCTATCAAGATGTCGTAAAGGTGGTGGTTGCCCTCCTAAGCGAGGCCCCTCTACTGGACCATTATTCACTGGAAATCTTGCAGGTGGACCTTGAGGAGTTGGCTGAAATCCTGGCAAATTCGGCTTAACCTGTAAAATAAATATCTATTTCTTTTTCTGCAAATTCATTGTCAACCACTTGAAGGGTTGATAAATGATGTTCTGAAGCCGTCCAAGGGTTTACTAATCATTGCTAATTTAGTTTCATTTATTTTGTTTTATTTATGTCTGCGAGAGACGGATTAATTTTGAAGTGGATTGAAGTTGGTATCGATTAGAGAAGCTAGAAAGTTAGATATCGAGATAAGTGAACCAGCAAACACGCTAATGTTATTTTGAGGGTGGTATTTAAAACTTTTCGCCTCATTGTTGGAGTTTATGTTTTAGTAGATTCGCACAAAAGATCGAACTTTTTTGAACATTGGGTGTTTCGAGAGAAGGAAAAGTGATAAAACGCAGTGATAAAACACAGTGATAAAATCGCGTTAAATTGGCCCTGAGCTCATCGATCTCTCAATAATACAACACGGTGACGTCTCGACCAAACGTTTCACCGTACCTGCCACCGTTCGCCTTGCGCTTCTCACGAAATCGATCACGAATACATAGGAAGTTATCGACATTGTCCCCTAACAGAGTGTTTGCGAAACTAGGGTTATTGATTTTTCTGGATTTCTATTTGAGTATCGGTTGTTTATCATACATTTTTCAGAAAGAGATTGGAATCTATCGATTAATTTTAGAAGAGGGAGGCCTCACGTCCTCGTAAATATTTACCCTGGGTTCCCTACTTTTTTTGAATTCTTGAAAGAAGCTGCTTTGAAAATTCCTATACTTCTATACTTATAAACAATTAATATTAATAATTAATTAAAATGCATTTACTTCTATTTTGATATCTATATTAACTTTATGAGTAAATGAAAACAAATAAGATGAAATTGAATTTTTTTTAAAGTATATTGAAAAGGGAATCTGAAAGTTACTTTCCTTCAGTAATAATTAAAATTAGAGATTTTTCTAATGTCAACAAAATTGTATTAAGAAAAATATTTAGAGCTGTTACATTTCACAGACTCTAGACTTATAATTGGTCAATTATTTTTAAATTTAAATACATGGTTGAAAAGCTTTTAAAATATGAAAGCTTCAAATTCAGAAGCTTGCCACGGTTCGGTTGAAATTACTTCGACCCAAAGGTGCAAACACCAATATTGTTTATTTCTTTATTTTATATCTTGGATATCTCACAACTACTTTTCGATGAAAACGAAATCTATGCCCGAAACGCTTTAAAAAATCCATTTTTCATTTCAAAGAATCGAAAGTTCCAGTTTTTCTCAAAAACGTAGCAGATTTTTCGATTTCAAAAGGTAAAAAATGACAGCTGTCAAATTCTGATCAGCGGATTTTATCACATTTAAGCTTCTTAAGAAACTAATCTAATTGGTAAAGATTGTAGCTCGCTTTAAGACGTCTTTTGAAATCTTGAGAGTTATTTACTGATAAGAAGTAATTAGAAAAGAAATTGACAAACGAAAGAATTAAAAACAAAGAAGTAGCAGAATTTACAGTCCCTTTTGAGCCTTTTAAATTATTTCTTTTCACGCAATATAATAAAAATACATTAGAAAGAAATTCAAGAAGTCAACACTCAAAAGAATCAAAATTTCTGCTGACCAATTTCTAACAGTAGAAAGGCCTCAAAACCTTGAAAAATTCTCTTATCATTGATTTAAGTTCTAAAATTGTTTATTGAAAACAAGATTCAATTAAACTCGAATCATCTCTAATAGAGCTGTAAATACAAAGCTGTCTACATTTGGGGAGACGATTATGACCTCCAGAAATATATACAAAAATTTGCACCCTCAAGAAAATCAAAATAGTGAAAATAAGAATTTTGTTCAAATATATTTTTCTGATGCAAAAACCCAAGGCATTTAGATATCGATTCCAAATGTTTTAAATATGTCTTCAGGATCCTAAACCGCAACTATTACACATCATATTATTTCCGATTTTCAAAAATTTGATTTTCGACCCCCTCTATTTACCATTTCTTCATTTCTCTAAATTTTGAAACATATTGTTTGGAACTTCTAAAAGGTACATATAAATAGAGCTTACACTTTAGAAGTATATCATAATTCAATAGCCAGGGGAAAAAATTCCGAAAATTTGGAAAATTAAATTTTTGGGTCACCTGAGAAAGGTTTTTTTGAACCGAAAATTCTGGATTTTTTTCAATTTTGCTTACCATTGGTGCCTGCTGGTTGGCAGGGGTATCGCCTGCGATTCGAGGGGTTTGTTGTTGGTCCATAGTGAATTAAATTCTTTTATGAATTTTGAAATTCAAATGTAGATCTACTTGATCTGGATGGTCGAAGGACAAGGTTCTCCATTAACCTGTTGCTCAGGAACGAAAATACATTTATCACGCTCGATTTCAAAGTGCCCTTTAGCTCGGCCTATTTATACTTCCGTGATCTACCTTTACGTGTCGAGAACTACTTTCGTGACGTGAGGATTAAATTTACGGGGTTGGTAATGCCATTACTACGTGTACGCATTTGTGCATTCCACAATCGTGAATATTTACCTTAGGAACCTACTTTCGTTACCACCTATGAATCGAATTGTGAAAAAAACCTGACTGAGTCGCAATATGCAGGACCCTATTTATTAGGGGCTGTTCAAAATCTACGTTACACTACTACATAAACGTGAATAATGACTATATAAATGTGAATAACAACTTTTTGCAATGCCTGAAAAAATGAAAATAATGATTTTATTTTACAAGTAAAGTACCTAAATGCAAAAATTACACTCTTTCCCCTATTCGCACCTTTACCCCTATTTAAAAGAATTTTTCTTTTTTCCCCTGTTTTCAAAAAACTTCCCCTTTTCCTCGGTTTTCGTTGATATGAGGACTGTATTGATAGAACCCAATAAGAACATCCAACTATTTATCATTGAAAATTAATTATTTTTAAATGAAAAGGCTACTATTATCTTTATGGTTCTTAATTCATCTCTTTTGCTCAAAAATTCTGCTGACCGGTTGAAAATTCATCTTTGGGTAGAACAGTAATTTTTTGCATGAAAGTTCATTCTTTTTAATTGAAAATTTGACTATTATGTGTTTCGTTGAAAATTGATCGTTTTTAGTTCAAACTTCAACTATTTTATCATTGTTAATTCATATTTTTTGGTCTACAATTCAACTACTTGGTTTAAAGTTGAACTACTTTATTAAATATTCATTTTATGGTTTGAAGATTTAACTATTTTGTTAAAAATTCATTCTTTTTCGGTTGCAATGAAATTTTTTTAAAGAAAAATTTAACTTATCCATTATTGGCTGAAAATTGATGGTTTTTGGTTGAAAATTCAAAAATTTGGTTTAAAATTGATGTATTTTGTCGTGAATTGATCTCTTTCCGTGGAAAATTAATCTCATTAATTGAGAATTCAAGTACTTGGTTGAAAGTTGTACTACTTTGTTAAATATTCATTTTATGGGTTGAAGATTTAACTATTTTGTTGAAAATCCGTTCTTTTTGGTTGTAAATAAATTTTTCAAGGACAAATTTAACTTATCCATTGTTGGTTGAAAATTGATAGTTGCTAGTTGAAAATTCAACAATTTGGTTGAAAACTGATGTATTTTGTTGCGAATACATCGTTTTTGGTAGCAAATAAATCTTCTTGATTGAAAATTCAAGAACTTGGTTGAAAGTTGAACTACTTTGTTGAAAAGTCATTTTATTAGTTTATGATCCATTTCTTCGGTTGAAAATATTTAAATATAACTATTTTGTGGAATATTGTCTTTTTGGTTTAAAAATTCAACTATTTTGTGGAAAATCCTTTTTTCTTTTAGCTAAAATTTCTTTTATTTCCGTAGAAAATTAATATTTTTGGGTTGAAGATTCGTCGCTTTTCTAGAAAATTCGCCTTTTTCGTTTGGACACTTTACAATTTGGTTAAATTTTTTTCTCTCTCGACCGAAAAATCTTTCCTGGTTAAAAATTCAACTCTTTTGTTGAAAATTCGTCTTTTTGGTATGAAAATTGATCTCTTTTAGTAGAAACTTGATCTTTTTTGGTGAAAAATGGATTCATATTTTTTGGTTGAATTCAACTGTGTTTGATACAAAATTAAAATTTTTTTGGTTGAAGTAGCAACTAATACATATTTTTTGAGAATTCATCTTCTTGGTTGAATTCGACTGTTTTTTATTTAAAATTTAGAAAAATTCAACTACTTGGTTGAAAATTGAACTTCTTTGTTGAAAATATTGTTAAAATGTAATTATTTTTTAAAGCATTTAACAATTTTCTTGAAAATGTAATTACATATTTGGTTAAAAACTCATCTTTTTTTTTTTGAAAACTTAAATGATTTGTTGAAAAACGGTCTTTTTGGATTAAAAATTTATCTTTTTTGGATGGAAAATTCATCTTTTTTGGTAGAAAAGTTCTTGGTTAAATAATTTCACCGTTCTCTGAATAATTCGTCTTTTTGGCTTCAAGATTCGATTATTTAGTTAAAAATGTAACTGTTTGTAGTTGAAGTTAATTCCATTTTGTTAAAATATTCAACTATTCGGTTGAAAAATCATAATTTCGAGTTGAAAGTTACTCTTTTTTGGTTAAAAATTCGACTATTTTGTACTTGAAAGTTGAAATCTCAAGGGTTTTATATTGAATTTAATATGGTACCTATAGACTAATTTTATTTAAAATAATTTATATTTATATGTTCGTATGCTTTGTGTTTTATTTTAGACGTTTATCAGATGAAATCGTAGACAAAATTTTGATTTAAATGGGGTGACGTCACCCTGGGGTTTCAAGCTTTGTGTGATGATCTGTGACAAAGAAGGGGAGGGGTGGAAAAAGTTTTCAAAATAGCGTGACCTAGTTTTCGAACGGACCCTTACACACTTTTACTTTAGAGAAGACTTTCATTTTTTTCCTTTTAATTCTAAACATTTAGAAAGATAGAATATTTCAGCATCTAAATATTGTTCTAAATTGTAACGTGTAAAATGAATTCAAAGATATCGACAACTAAGAAATTTATATATGAATATTAATTAGTAATACAATTTGAATAGCGTTTTATTGTTAATATGTCAATTTTTATTGAAAGTTTTATGCTCTTTAGAAACACATTTTACTGACCATATAAAATGCCAATGAAAACAAGGGTGTATAAAATACGTTCGAGAATTTTTCAATGTCAGGGAGAAGAAAATATCATTGACTCAATCCGATGATAATAAACTATTTTTTTCGATTTATCCTAAATAAATGTTTAGTACACTGGTCTACAAATACATGTGCTCTTTTTGTTATTTGCAACAAATATATGTTTGTAAATAGTTTAACTACATTAGCAGATGATAAATGGATCATGTTACGTTATTTATTTTCACATAATACTGCATGCATAAACATCGTTCATACAATGGATCTGTTGATTTGCTAAATTTATTTCTTCCTTATTTCTACAGCCGAAAATTAAATAATTCAACTGTGGTTTAATTACTATGCTACCTATAAATAATTTTTATAATTGAATTACTCAATCAGCTCATTCATCTACATTTTCTTTGACTGTGGGGCATTTCTTGTGTCGACTAATTATGTAGCTGAATCCTATTTTTTAAACTTTCATGATCGATGACCCAGAATTCTCAGAAGTAATTTTGGACCCATTCATCATATAGGAATAACGATATCAGCGTTGATGACATAGTATCTCAAATGGTTGCTCTGAATTATGAAATAATCACGTACTTTTTGAATACAGAGATTCAAATTAATTTTTATAACATATCTTTTTAAATTTGTTATTTCCCCCAAAACAGATTTTTTAAATACTGTCCAGTTTTTTTCAAAAAAAGGACATTTTTTATTTTAAAATTTCTAAGATATGTACATGCATTCCAATTGGAGCAAAAATGCATTGATAACGTTATAGTATTCTTCATTTTTTAAATAAACTTTCTATTTAAGTATCTCAATAAAATGAAGAATAAGAAAATCTGAGGAACTTTGTAGTATTATTTTTTATTTACTACCCCCTACCCATAATGACGTGAATTAAATTGAAGAAACTTATAAAATTGCAACAATTTTTTTCAAGAGAAAAAATATCGAATAAATAATTTTCCTTTCAATTAAAATTTATTTATAATTCGAATGATTTTATTTAATGAATCATCAGATACATTTGTTCTAAATCATAATTTGAGTCATTCAGAAAGAATATATTTCTGCAAATTTAATGAAAAAATAATTTTCATACTCAAATACATATGAAACTGTCTCCATAAAAATAAAAATTTTGTAATTACCTGTTCAATCAAAGAGAAAGTGACCGAATAAGTACATACAAAATTAGGAAGACATGCGAGACTGATGTTCGCAAACTGAGAAATTTGTGAGCTCACGTTACTGTATTATCGTGAATCAACCTTGACGAATTCCATACTAATTTCTTCACGAAGTTCGTGTTTCAGGCTAATAGTTACTTGCGAGATACACGCCTTTCCTGCCAAGTCGTTAGCCCATAATCACCGGAAGAATTCTTGAAATTATTCAGGATATTAATTAGAACCACAGGACATTTTCAGAATTTTCTTATCTAGTATCAATTTTTCAAAAGAAGGGTTTTATTTTAAACAAATTATGATGAAACGTTTTGTGTCTAATTTTATATTTTCAACAGAATTTCACTTAAGTGAAGCGCTCAAAATGTTTGTAACATAGAATTAAACAAGTTAGAATATGGAACAATATTTTTTAATTTTGAGAATTTTCAAACTAAATCGCTTGAAGGAGAACAATTTCAAGCTTGAAGTGTTCATAATATTACTAAAATTAATTTAACACTTCCAACATTTTTAAAAGTTAGGAATTTTTAAATTAAATTCATGATCAGTAAATTAATTGTGGCTTTTGGTAACTGAAATACCAAAGCCACTGAAACGAAAATTTAACATGACAATTATATCTACAAATTTTGCTATTTCAGTTTTAAATGCTTTGCAATTTTCAAATTTGGAAATAATGGGAACAGTGAGAAAATTTTGAATTTAAATTAGAAACTTATTTTATACAAATTATTTAAAATAGAAGCACTCAATATTATCATTTCATAATTTAAAAGAATCAATTAACTATTATAAAATTGCTAAATTCGTATTTTTAATCATCCAAAGATGCACTACTTTAAATTTCATTTTAAATTGAACAATTTCAAAAAAATTTTATGTTAAAACAATTTATAATTGAGCATTTTCACATTGAAATGTTGAAGATGAATTTGAGATAACAATTTCTGATCTTCAATAGAAAGCACCTATAAGAACAATTAAACATTTATCAAGATGTGAACTGTATTCAAGAATTGACCAATTTCATTTCAAATCGGGCAAATTTTAAGAAAAGTCTAGGTCATGGCGTCAGAATGATTTGGTATTTGGATATATCATTCTGTAAAAAAATGAGAACTTTACTGTTTTTCTACAATTATTGAAAGAAGAATATCTCAAAAACCCTAATTTAATTTATTTTTTAGTTTTAATGAGAAATAGCTGGCAATATGTACTATATATTCGTGAGTTTCGATCTTAGTAAACCACTGCTTCACATTGAAAAATTCGAATTTTTGCATTTTTCTCGGAAATAAAAAAAGGTACAAAAAATATTCAGCTAAAGATGAAACATCTAGTTTCAGTTGTTCAAAATGTTATCTAAACATTTTCTGTACCTTCCGTTGCTATACCAAGGAAAATGCAAAAGTTGGATTTTTCCAAAATTATTTTCAATATAAAGCAGTGGTTTACCAAAAAAAAAAAAACTCACGAGGTATGTTATATATATTACCAGCTATTTGTAAAAAAATGTTAAATAGTTTTTGAGGAAATCCTCTTTCAAGAATATAAAGAAACAGCCGCCATCTTGTCATTTTTCTAAATCTTTTAATTGTTTTGGTATCAATTGAAATATCAAGATTTCCTACGGCGAATAAAACTAGAAGATCTTGAATCCCTGTCCTCGTTCGAAAAATACTACATTTTGAAAAACCTTTCTGTAAATTTTTGAAAATTCTCTGGTAATCTTCGAATCATCGTAACAAGTAAAAAAAAATTTGATTGAACTGTGAAATATATTTACCTTTATTTTCACTATATAATGATATAACAAAATACCGAACCATTCGCAATAAATAATTTTAATTCGAATGTAATTTTTACTGAAAATGTAAAAGCTTCACGTTAAACAATTTTTTATCTAGAATTGTGATAATGCGGAAAATTTGATTTGAAAGAGTTTAGAGATGTAGAATTTTTAATTTGAAAAAACTGAACAATCGCAATTTTTACATTATTTCAAATTTGTTCTTTACAAACGGCCCTTTTAATTGAAACTAAATTATATAGTTATAAAAGCCACTAAAATAAGTTCTAATTTCTTTACCACGCCATACCACGCTGAAAACCCCAGTTCTCGTCAGATTACTGAAGTTAAGCAGCGTTGGACGCGGTTAGTACTTGAATGGGTGACCATTCAAGAATACTGACATGAGTGCTGTTGGCACATCGTGGGTGTGGTGAGCCCACACTTGTAGTTATTTATAACTACAAGAAAAACCTAGAAACACTACCCGAATCGGGTAGTGTCACGCCTACCCTGAAAGGGAAATGGTTTAATGGTATATACACAAGCAAAATTTAAATTTAAATGAGTTTGGCAAGCAAATTATTTACTAAAGTACTGAAAAGGATTATATCCTATAATCAGAAGACGATAATCTATTTCTGGTATCAGAAGGGATGTATGAAATTCAACTAAGGAAAAGACTAACGGGTGTCACAAAAGTCTTGAGACACATAATTATTTTGCAGTCGGTAAATAATTGCAGTCGGTACCAATAAATAAAAAACTAAATGTTGCTAGGCAAAATCTTTCGTTAATTTTATTATCTTTCGGAAAACATATTTACATAGTTTTCAACGGGCCATTATCTTCGATTTTTCGAAGGGTTTTCTTTTCTTGTCAGTGGAGTCATCAATCGATGAAAACGTTGCAATGGCTCACCGAAAAAAGTGCCTTTCGTGCCAAAAGATGACAGCCCGCCAAATGTGCCACAGGCACGTCCGGTTGACAATTTTTTGCGTGTTCTCACTCGGTTGGTGTACGGCAATGAATGGGAAGCAAAAACTGAGCGGCGATTAGTGAATAGAATTACTCGACGTTAAAAGAAGTTGACATATGTCATCCAGGCCATGATGGAGGACATAAAGAAAACCCTCAGAAAAATCGAAGATAATGGCCCGCTGAAAGCTATGTGAATATGATTTCCGGAAGATGATAAAATTGACTAAAGATTATGTCTAGCATCATTCAGTTTTTTTAATTATTTGTACAATCCACGGCTCTTTGAATTTGTCTCATGACTTTTGTGAAACCCGTTATTAGCTGCCTACTATCCTTGTGGTTAGGTGCGTTACGTACTCTCTTCGCTTAGAAAGGGTAAGAGCAATTTCTTATGTTTATTAGATTAAGGTGTATACTGTGTTCTTGAATATAAAATAGATTTAAAATATCCACAGGCTCGATTCTAATTCGCATGTCTGATAAAATCACGTTTATGCAAATAGTCGGGGTTAATGTAATACACCTTCGACCATTAACCTTCTCTAACCTCCAGACATATCTCGAGCTTCTATTATCGCCCTTAGCTTTTTTCCGTAACTAGAGCGTGCAGATCCTTCTTAAATTAATTATCAGACTTTCTTACTTTAGCTTTAAGAAAACTATTCATGTGATTAAGAACAGAACTATATGTAGCGTGGAACGAAGAAACCGACCTTACAGCACCAAAAATCGAAATCGAGGATTTTAATGATGCTAAAGAGCGAAAGAATACCCGATCGAATGAGCCGGTCTCTTCGTTCCACGCCTTATATATCATTCTGTAGTTGATCAAGGGTGGTCCAAGAAAAAACTTTTTTTGCCAGATTAATACGTGCCACCGGATGCTTCAAGTGAACATCGTATTTTATAATGATGAAAGACCAGTATTTGAGAAAATAGCGAAAAGGACTACTTGTTTTAGTAAGCTTTTATAAACTAAATTTTAGCCGCTTCGAAAAAAATGTTCAAGGAATAATTTTAACCCAATAACTTTTAATTTTAAGCCCCTAACTCCTTTGAAAAACGCCTAGAAAATTCCCGTAAGAATGCAAAATAGCAGTTATTACCTTCTGGAATAAATTACGCAGTTAAGGAAATTAATAAGGATTGTTTAAAGTAATATTTTTGTCTAAGACATTTAACAAGTGCCTTAACAATTAATAATTATTCATTTGTCGCTTTTCATTGAAAAACTTCTTCAACTATTATTCGCAAAAAATAATTGGTTATTTATAATTAACTGGAAAAAATGTTTTCAATTAATAATTGTTGAAAGAATTGAGTTATAATAATTAAAATTGAGTTATATATAATTGGGTTAAAAAAATATTCTAAATCGTTTAACTTATGAAACACAGATAATTTATGACAAAATTTTTCTCAAATCCCGGTATTATGATGACCAATTTCATTTTAAATCAGGTAGAGAGCTCCACCTTAGAATATCAGAATAATTTGGTATTGGGATATATCATTCTATGGAGAAGATAAAAGAAAACGTACATATTTCACAGTTTGATCCAAATTTTTTGTTTTATTTATTACAATCATTCGAACATTACCTGCGAATTCTCAAAAATGGACAGACATTTTTTTCAAAATGCAGTATTTTCCGAACAAGCGTAGGTATTGCTGATTTTCTTTGTTTCTTAACGTGGAAATTCTTGCTCATTCAATTGATTCCCGAAAAAAAATTTTTAAATTATAAAAATGATAAAATGTAGATAGACGATAATATGCACTACATATCTCTTAAGGTTTAATCTTGGTGATTTACAGCTAATATAAAAAAAAGCATGAATCCGCATAAATCCCGCATGAATCCTATTAGTTTTAGGCGAGTTGGACCATTATTGAGGCCAAAAACATTGTCTTTAAATATTATTTTTTATTTTTTATCGTCAACAGTGCAATATATCGCAAAAGGGCCAGAATTCCCATGTCGAAAAAAAAGAAAATCCCAAATACCTACTCATTTTGAAAAAAATTCTGTCACTTTTTGAGAATTCACAGATAATTTTCAAATGATTGGAAAAATAAAAAAATAAAATTCGGTCAAACTGTGAAATACTTGTTTCTTAATATTGTCACTCACGAATAACATATCTGAATAAAAAATCATTGTGGCACCATGACATCGACATTTCTTGAAATTTTGTCTGCTTCGAAATGGAATTGGTCTTAGGAATTTTACATAAAACTGCTATTTTGCATTGTTAAGGGCATTTTCCAGGCACAATACAAAGGGATTAGGTGGGACAAAATTACAAGTTATAAGGTGAAAGTTATTTCTTAAACATTTTTCAAAAAGTGACTAAAATTTAATTTATACCAAGTTACTAGCAAGTAGACGCTTTTTTCATTTCTCTTAAAACTGAACTTTCCGCTTGTAAAATCCCATGTTAATTTTCGTTCTCCGAGAACCTAAAAATTGGAAGGGGATAGTTGCCCTCTAGAGTGAAAAAAAGTTTTTTATGCATTTTTGAAATTCTTTATCATTTCCTACTTTTTTACCGATTTCCAAACAAAAATTCCGCTCATGCTACCCCATGTAGAAAATGATCGGGGAATTATTCGGGGCCAGCATAGACGGTCCTGACCGCAAATGTGGCGCTGTCAAGACGGTCTATTATGACGCAGAGTAGAAGTGAAACGTTTTTTTATGGTCAAACGCTAGTCTGGACAAGCTACGCTTGCATTATGAAAAATTATGAGATTATGAGAAAAAAATTCTTTCTTTTTAATGTTCATTTTTTATACTTTTAAACACCCTGGATATTTTTGGAAATGGACAAAAAAATATTTGCAGGCGATACTTAAAAAATTGTTTTGTCGTGATAGGCTAGCCAGCACTCGATTAGGGACCGAGAAGACTGGCTAGATGATGAAGAAAAAACTGAATGTTTAAACTAAAAATTAAAAAAAAAGACAATGCCCTAACTGGACGCAAGTTCGCCCCGATAATTTTCGTCACAGTACCATCACAATAAAAACATGTTTTATTTAAAGTATTTCAAACTTCACTCTGAACTAAAGTATTAAAAGTGGAATAATCCTATATTGCATGTGTTTAAAATTAGAAATTTGAACATTTTTAAAAATGAATAAAGTACATTTTAAAATCAGAAACCTTTATACCTAATTGAATAAGTTTAATTCCAAGGCTTTCTAATAAGACAGTGTTTCAAAATAAAAAATTCTAATATTTCCATCTACTTGAGGATTCAAAAAAATTGTAATCTTAGGATAAAAATGGGTTAATTAAAATACTCTTAACTGCAATAGGTACGAAGCGACTTGGGGTCGTCCATATATTACGCAACGCTTTTAGGGGGGTGGGAGGGTTCAAGCGGAGCTGTTACGGTCTTGTTACGATGGAGAAGCTTTCAAGAAATTATGTTTAACATTTTTAAAATGTAATCATTGGAAAAAATAGTAAAATAATATAAGAGGGCAGGGTCAAGTGAAAAAAATTATTTTTTGAAATCTGTTTTTGGGGTGTATGGAAAAGTTGTAGTATCCTATCAGGATAACTAATGATCTATACAATATTTAAATATTACTTAGCCACTTCGGAGGGTTTAAAAGTTTGGAAGATTAATGATTAATTAATGAAAAAAATACACCACTATTTTTTTGAGCTTGAACAAAGTTTTGAATTCAGTCACTACAAAATAGTTCAAAGATGCAAAATTAGCATTATTAAAAGATGCATTTTTTTTTATAAAAGTAAAAATAAATTTCTCTAAACGAAACGCGAAAAGAATATGTAACATACTTTCTAAAATTTTAAATAGTTGTTGAATTAACGAAATTCAAAAAATGCAATTACTTTTTTTGATATTTCAAAAAATTCTAACTAACAATGAGATGGGAGGGAGGGTAAAAAATTGTCCAAAAAGCGTTACGTAATATATGGATGATCCCCTTGTACAAAGATATAGGAGAGCTTATATAAATAAAATAAAAAGAATAGAAATGTTCAGTAGGTCAGGAAAAAATATATATAATCAATGAAAAAAACTGTTTGCGACTTTATCAGTGAATAGCCGTTATTTTTAGTGATAGGTTAAGTAATAAACGTAATGTACTTTTGTCGTGTAGAGGTACATATATCGGAATGTGTTAAGTGTAAAGTGTGTTTAAGTACCTAGGACGCGACGGGTTAGTAAACGCGATAACTGATTTGCTTCCGATGCCATTTCCGGTAAAAGAAGTCCTGGTAGCTGGATCCTACACCTTAAAGTAGGCAAGTGCAATTGCAGTCGGTATTGATCCAACTCACAGCTTAGTGAGCGTGTTCGGCTCTTTCGTTTTCATATACATACAAGCATGTACACAATTTATACACACTCTTTTATTAACATAAGTACACACATTGTGTGCGCGATGCACGTGCATTGCCTGTATGCACGTGGACATGTGCGCAGTTGTGCACACGGAAATTCGTGCTCTGCTTCCTGCTTTAAAGCACATTCTATTTCCTGCTACATTCTTTACAATTTCTTTAACACATTAGAAATTTATGTTGAAAAAAGCGCCAAAATTGGGTAACCGATTTAAGAAATTACAGTACCGGTCAGGAGTTGTTCAAAAATGCATTAGAATATTGTTTTTCTCGCATTTGCATGCTTATCCCCCCAAATTTGTTCAAATCCACACAAAAAATGCGTATTTTTCTTTAAAAAATATATATTCATAATAAGCTCATAAGCCTGTTTTGAGGGGTCGCGAAAAACCACCATAAGGGGTCGTCCATTTATCACGTAACGCAATTTTCCGATTTATTATTATTTTTATAATATTCTCTTTGAATAATGCCAGAAAGTTGCGTTTTTTCTAAAAATTTAAACTTTACACTGGCTTTTAAGTTACGAACAAATAACAAACAAACATAAGATCTTTTTTTTTTTATTAATTATTTTTAATTTTTTTATTATTTATTTTATATTACATTATATATTTTTATATATATATTTTATATATTATATAATATATATATATATATATTATATATTTATATTTTATATATATATATTTTTTACATTATTATATTTATATTATATTACATTATTATATTATTTATATTACATTAATCTTTTAAGCAATCTCTTTCTTTTTTGTGGATATATTTTTCTGAAATAAAACGAGATATTTGAGATATTCTTCAAATGTTCTATATGGATCCTATTGAATGTAACTTTTCCTTGGATGAGTTACTGAGAGACTTTTTGTTTATATTAATTTTTTTAAATATTAGAAAAAGTATGAAAGTACTTCGTTAAAAAAAGTGGAATAATATTTCAAAAATGATTCGTGTTTTTGTTCACTTATTATTTCTTCATAACTAAAATATCAAAGAAAAGCTAAAAAACTTAAGAATGAACCGCAACTTTCTATAGCATTGCTCTAAGAAAAGATTCATATAAAGAATATTAAATTAATTAAACAATTATTCTTGTTAATTTGCATTAATTATATTACCTTACTCTAAGCGATAAGTGGACAAAAAGTTGAAAATTTTAGAAAAAACACAAATTTCTAGCATTATTCTAAGAGAATATTGTAATAAATAATAATAAGTTGTTTAAACCTTCATGTTTGTTAATTATAATTAATTTTTGTCTCGCTCTAACTGAAAAGTGGATGAAATCGCAAAAAACCGCGACTTCCCAAGTCTATTCTAAGAGAAAAGTGATATTAACAATAACAAATTGTTTTGAATATTTATTTAAACATCGAATCATGAGTAGAAAGTAATATTCGATGTAACAGAAACCATTTTTCTAGAAGAAATAGCAGAAAAAATCATTAGCGTCAAATACTCGCAAAACTCAATTTTTCACTTATAGGGGTTTTATGGATCCCTGTAAAACTGACTTATGGCTGTGAAATTCAAAAAGTAATTTTTTATTCGTATTCTATGGCTAATTGTGAACAGAATTGTTAAGAGTCAAATAAATTCACCTAATACTGACTATTCTGAACAAAATTTACAAAAATGTCCTGTTTCTTATGGGAAAAGCGTGTTAAATTTCAACAAGCTTGAGGAAGAGGTAAATATAATTTTTTTTTTTATAAAAGGGAATTTTTTGTGTGAATTCGAACAAATTTCGGGGGAATATTCTGAAGGAGTAGACAGATTTATAATATTTTTTGAGCATAAACTTTATTTCTAAAAACAAATAAAATTTATGAAATTATTTTACGAATTGATTGAAAAGTTCTTTCCAAAACTGTATAAAGAATTTTTTTTTGCCACACCCACCTCAATGCTGCCGTGATTTGCAAAAACACCGTTAACTGCAAAAAATCGAAAAATGAGTTTTTATATCTTTGGAATCGTGAAAATAGATACACCTGATTATTGAAATAATTTTTTCAAATTGTTAATAACTTTAAAAATAATTATTGCATAATTTTTGGAAAACACCGTTAACTGCAAAGATTGGCGAGTTGTGATTTGAGAGAGAGCCGTAACTGACCGTTAACTGCAGGCGTAAATCAGAGACGACTAAATACGTGACGTCAAAATTCGAGAAAACGCCGTAACGGGCAGTTACGGACTTTACCAAAATTATTGGACGGCGATTTCGAGCCTTCGTGATTTCGGAGAGGTCCGTAAGTGCTTACGGCGTTCTCCGGAATCATCGAACCCCGAGAAAAAAGGTTTGTGATTCGAGAAACGCCGTAACTGCACTTATAATTAGTCATTATATTCTTTTGCCGTGAACGGCGTTCTCTCAAATCACGACAGGCCTATTTCTGAGGTCCGTAATTCGAAGAGAGCCGTAACTGCCCGTTACGGCGTTTTCTCGAATTTCAGCATCCCAAACGACACCGTTAACTGCATTTTAGATAATTAATCAACATTTTTAACCATTTTTCTTGCAAAAATGAAAAGATCGTATGCAAATTAGTCAAGAACAACAACAACAAAAAGCAGAAAATGAATAAGAATCCGCGATACACGCGAATAAAGATTCGAACAGTTTTTGTCGATTTTCTCGGATTCGTTCATTTTGCAGTTAACGGTGTTTTTCCAAATCACGGCAGAATGGTAAGGACTTTCATGCCACTAAATGATGAGGTGCAAAGTGCTTCAACCGAGCAGACTGTGTAAAAAAAATATTGGCGCATACGCACTTTGAAACGCATCTATTTTGCGTATGGACTAAATGGACGCCCATGCGCACTTTGGAAATAAGTAACTTTGCACACCAACAAGATAAAATCATTTAAAAAAATTATATTTGGAAAAAAAATTATACACAAATTTGGCTGAAACAGAGAAAAAACTGGGGGTTCGGTAATGTTGTGGCTCATGTAAAATTTGGCATCATTTAGAATCGAAACTCCAATAGAACTTTTTTTGAGGATTCGTTTTCAATTCGTTGATATCCGATAGATGGCGACATAAAAAAAATATCTGCATTCGGTAAAAGTTTTAAACATAACCTTAAAAACTGTCACATCTCAAGCCCATTATCTTCCATTCACTAATCTCTATAATTTTAGTTTCTTCATTACATTTTTTGGTGAATTTTTCTGTGAATCTTTCCTGTTTTTTCTGTGAAACCGCCATACAAATTGATACTCGTGTGATTGCAGCATTTGCCTTCAACTCACGTTGCATGTTTTACGCTTATCGGCAATCACCTACTTTGCGCACTTGTATCACAAATAGCTATTGCCCACAAATGTTTCAAATGATTTTAAATTCACTTAAAATATTTCACCTTTCAAAAAATGATCGATGCTTCAGAACGATTTAACGAAAAAAATGTAGTATAAAAACATTGAAGGAATAAGTAAAACAAAATGTATGATGAATTAGAGCTTGACTATCTTCTCCGTTTGTGCCAACTGAAGTAAAATATCATTTCAAAGAATTATGAAATCGACTCTGCAAGCTATCTGTTATTTTGGGTCACTGTAATGGTTCGAAAATGGTTTTGGGGTTTGGGGATGAGGTCGCAAGGCTACTTGGGGTGCGCAAAAATGGCAATGCTCTGTTTTCGTGCATTCGGGCTTTCTCGCTATCGAGACTGAACGTCCATTTGCCACGAAATGTCTAGGAGGAAGGCTACGATCGATTACGATGGGCGGAAGCAAATCAAATAAATCAAGGAACTGCGTGCCACTGGTACCACGCACCAATAGTAGTATCTCTCTAATTCAAGGGGATGCCACAACACCCTTTAACCCTTCAAACTTCCAAGAGTGTTACTACTTACTAGAATTCCTTATTAATAAGATTAAACTTTTTTCGATCTTCAATTTTTAAGGCACTTGTCGTGCCAAAAATTATACCTCTGAACAAAATAGTGTTTCTCTAATTTTAATAATGAAAATAATATTGCTGATAATGATACTTCAAATAAAAAGCATCATTTTCTGTGAAGAAATGTTTGAAGTTACAAAAAACAATTATTTTAACAATATTTGTTTCAACTGAATTTAATCTTAGTATCGCTTCTTACCCATTTTTGAAAAATTCTTGAATTATAATAAATGACGGCTTATTTTTTAAAAGAAAACATTCTCTACAACTCTACTGTTTCTAATTTCAAAAGTAGATTTTTCTATGGCTGAAATGATTAAAACAATTTTTTAAAGCAAAAAAAATGGTTTAAACAAATAACTGTATTTAAGGAGTATTCCCTATTTTCTAAATTGGAAACTGTGGAGTTGTAGGGGATGTTTTTCCTTAAAAATAAGCCATGATTTATAAATCCAACCACTTTTTAAAAATTGGTAAGAAGCGACAGTAGGGAAAAATTCAGTTACAAAAATTACTGTTAAACAAATTATTTTTCGTAACTTTTGAATTTTTTTCGTAAAAAATAATGTTTTTTCTTTGATAAGAAACTACTAATGATATTATTTCAATTCATAAAATCATAGAAAAACTTTTTTTGCAATAGTAAATATTGAATATAATTTAAAGAGAGAACTATATGTTAATCGAAATATTTGTTTATATTTCTGAGAAGGAGATATTGAAAGACGATTTAATTTGGTTGGTTACTAAGCCTGCTGGTATGTATTTTACCAATAATATACAATAAATCACAATATATGTAAATTTTATTGTTTTGAAAAAATTTGTAATTCTTGTGACCGAATCTATTTCAAATCATACAGACAGTGCAACTTCAACTTTGGGTTGGTTTTGCAAAAAATACATATTTTCTCTTCAAACCTTTGTCACTTTTGACCTAATTGAACGGTCGCTCTGCAAAACTAAGCCAACGACATTATGTCAAAAATGAGATTATTAAGTAGAAAATTCTGAATAAAAAAAGGAATTTTTTTAACTCGTTTTTACGAATACGCCAAAAACCAAAAATGTTCTAATTGTACCGGGACTAAAAGCACGTGTTCTCTGTAGATTTTAGCTCGCTGAATCCGAATCAAAAAGCGAAATATTTTTATCACGTTAAGTTTTTGAGGAAATTGAAGGCAAACGCGTTTTTGGTCATTTTCAGAAAATAACGTAGGGGTGAACTTGATGTCCGAGAGTCTTCTGCGAGGGCTTAAAAAATGGAAAAATAACTAATAATTTATAAACTAAATTCTCAGATTTTAATTAAATTAGGAAATCGAATTTTAATTACCGCCCAAAATAGGAAAAACGCGCGAGCCAGCCTCAAATTAAAAGTTATCTCGTTCACTTACTCGGAGCTGTTTGACTGTTTGTAATTGAAATCTTTTCGTCATCATTCCGAAACCAATAATATAGAAATTGTATTTTCGGTGTTTAATTACACGGAAAATACGATTTTAGAGAAAGATTTTTTTCTCCTGAAAATCGGCCAAAATATGGATTGATTCGTTTTGTAGTGCTACCCTTCGATTGATATATTTAAGTTTCCTTTCCTGACTCTGGTGAGGTTCAATATTATCTTTCGAAATCCGTTCGAAAATTAACAAAATGGTAGCAGTTTTTTTCAAATATTAAAAAGCATTTTTTTCAAAAATCCCACCATTTTATTTTTTGTCATGTTTTTGTTAAATTTGCAAATCTATAAGGAAGACATCCATCCTATGTCTTTCATGCGGGCCAAAGTATTTTTTGCGGTTAGGAGAATTTTTGATCGAAAAATGGTATTCTAGCATTTTTCTTATAGATAATGATAGGATAGACAAAATTATAAGAAAAAACGTTGTCCATTTGAATTTTGTAACAAGAAATACCTGTAACTCTTTCATGATATCTTTCAGCGTTCGCGAGAAAAATTAAAAAATTCAATTTTTGTAAAAAAAAAATCTCGTGGCCACAAAAATTATTTTGCCTACAGAAAACTCACAAATTATCTTCATTATATAAGCACAAATTAAAAAAAATCGATATAAATAAAAGTGAGATTTTCTATTAAACTCGATTTTATCCTCCCGGCTAAATTTTGAAATCATGGGAAGTCAATTGGATGGAAAAACTGATTTTTTATCTAATATTTTTAAAAAATCGTGCTTATTAAAAACGACATTCTGTAAATTTCATGTAGGCAAAATCATTTTTGGGGCTACGAGAATTTTCTTATTTTTCTCGGGAACGATGAAAGATATCGTAAAAGAGGTAAAAGAATTTTTTGTAGAACTTTTTAAAATGAACCAAGTTTCTTCTTAGAATTTTGTCGAACCTGTCGTTTTTTGTAAGATAAATTCGAAAATTCAATTTTCCGTGTAGAAATTAAAAAAATGGTAGCAGTTTTTTTTCAAATATTAAAAAGCACTCTTCTCAAAAATCCCACTATTTTATTTTTTGTCATGTTTTTGTTAAATTTGTAAATCTATAAGGAAGACATCCTATGTCTTTCATGCGAGCTAAAGTATTTTTTGCGGTTAGGAGAAGTTTTGATCGAAAAATGGTATTTTAGCATTTTTCTTATAAATAATGATAGGATGGATAAAATTATGAGAAAAAACGTTGTCCATCTGAATTTTGTTACAAGAAATACCTGTAACTCTTTCATGATATCTTTCAGCGTTCGCGAGAAAAATTAAAAAATTCAATTTTTGTAAAAAAAATTCTCGTGGCCACAAAAATTATTTTGCCTACATAAGACTCACAAATCATCTTCATTATATAAGCACGAATTAAAAAAATTTTCGATATAAATAAAAGTGAGATTTTCTATTAAACTCGATTTTATCCTCCCGGCTAAATTTTGAAAACATGGGAAGTCAATTGGATTGAAAAACTGATTTTTTATCTAATATTTTTAAAAAATCGTGCTTATTAAAAAAGACATTCTGTAAATTTCATGTAGGCAAAATCATTTTTGGGGCTACGAGAATTCTCTTATTTTTCTAGGGAACGATGAAAGATATCGTAAAAGAGTTAAAAGAATTTTTTGTAGAAATTTTTAAAATGAACCAAGTTTCTTCTTAGAATTTTGTCGAACCTGTCGTTTTTTGTAGAATAAATTCGAAAATTCAATTTTTTGAACAAAATTCTTGGAGACGTAAAAAATAAAAAGGTGGGGTTTTGGGGAAAATTAACATTTTATATTTTCAGAAAAACCGCAGTCATTTTGTTACTTTTCTGGCTGGTTTCGAAGGAGAATCAGACAGGGAAGGAATCCTAATTAGGTCAAAAGTTTTAAAGGATTGAAGAAAAAATTTCTATTAAAAAAAACCTAACCTTAAAATTTTAAGCACTTATAATTTCGAAAAATTTTTTTCAAGTCGGTAAAATACGTTTTATCTTATTTCCTTTCAGAAACTATATATGTATTTAAGAGGCAAATGATTCTGTAACTTGAAGTTGCACTACTTGCATGATTTGAAATTGCCTGGTTAATTTGGCCTTTTACAATTTCATAAAAATGTCTGAATTCTATCAGAAGATTGTGGTTTATAGTAGAAGTCTGTTGTATTTTTCTACAGTATTCAACCACTTAAAAACAACCATGGATTATAACCTACTAGGAACTGCAAATTTTTTGTTATTATTCTAACACTGTTGTACTTTGTCGTACAAATACATTTCCTTCAGGGAGCGTCAGTAAATATGAACTACTACTCTTGTAATTGTTCCATGATGTGATGAAAAAGTAGTCCATGCACTTAGGAAAATGCAAATTTGATTGATGTATTTTATCCATGTAAAGGGTAATGACAGATAACGAGTGTAGTATAAACTATTAAAGTAGATGATATATATTTCCTATCAAGTTGATGAATCTTTGCGAATGTTGGGCAGGACTGTCATATACTTTAGCAAGCATGCAACTTTATCAGTATCGCATCTTCACTTCCTGGTTGCTAACCTATTTATTCGTTGCAAGCAATTCCCAGGTTGTTGCAGGGAAATAGGAAATACATTGTTCCAAAACAATTACAGTCTTTCGACAATTGAAAATTATTTACGTGCATTTGCTTTTAAACGTTAAATACTCTACTAGTCAATATTAGCAATTGTGAGAAAGTTTATGAAATCAAGAGGAGGAAAGTTAGAATAAAATTTTATCATTTTACTGAAAGGAATCACCTACTTTCCTGACTGAAAATCGATTCGCGCTTTACCGAGAACTACAGGACATGTGTGACATGTCACATCAATATTTTTTTAAATCCCTATTTACTTTTTCTAATATTACTTTTCAGCATTCGTTACACTCTTTTACAAGAATAATATTACAGCAATAATTTTTTTTTCAATTTTCGTTATGATACTATCTCTGTAAGAAATAAATTTAGATATTTTCGAATATAAAAAATCTAATTTTGAGAAAGCAAAGTCAGATCGTGAATTCAATTTTAGAATTGTAAATATGAATGTAATGGAAGCAGTTGCAATATTCTACTCTACGTGATGTGGCATGTCTTTAAGTATTACTTCCAACGTCGACGAATCATAAATCGAGTTTATGTATGGAAGCCGTTTTATTCATGAGGGACGTTCGCTTGGAAGTGACAAATTCGAAATTACACAAATTGTATTACTCGTGAGGCATGCACAAATGACTCAAAAGCGATTTAGTGTGTAATAATTTCTAATAATATGCTTCTTTATAAGTCGAACTTTTAAATAAAGACTCAAGCAAAGGATTCAGATTTAGCTCATCATTTTAGACATTTCTACTTAGAAAATGTGAGATTTATTGTAGATTTCAAAATGTGTCTAAGTAAAGTAACAACAATAACAAATAGTAAAAAGTACAGGTAGGATAGTAAGCATAGATTTAATTAATATTATTTTATAACAATTTATAAGAATTCATCAAATGGATATTTATTTTCGTAATAAAATAAATTGTCTAAATTTTATACATCACATTGTTACACTTTAATGTAATTTATTATATTTTACTGTGAAAATGCATTTCAACCAGGATATTTTTGGAATCGCGTGAAAGTGACATCTGACCAACTATGATTTTAATTTTTTTAATGTTTGCGTTCTTGTAGCTATTAAACGAACGTGTGTTTTTTCAAAGCTAGTTTCTGGAAAATTTAGGTCCTGCTCCTGGAAAAACAGTGTCTTGACAGTTATTTACAAAAACATTGGACTTACGATATATTTTTGTTTAAAAGTCGTGCATTTTTAAAAGTAGGTAGCGCTGATAAATATCACAAACAAGACTGCCAACTTTTGCTTATAGCTTTTCTCCACGGAATAGTAGTTAAAATTTTTTTTTTTTCAATTATTGTTCTTATGTACCAAAAAAATATAACCAACAATATGTGAAATTTTTAAAAGAGCGAAAAAACATTCTGTAAAATCGAAATAACTATTTGAAGATAAAATAAATGTCCACTCTCGACTCAAAGTGTTGTTGAATTGAGGCCACAAAGTTTGATTAAAAGAAATTATCCAGGTTCAAGGAAATGGATGTGAACGTTGACAATCCCAAAGTGACACTAACCTAGAATTGGACCAGGCTTGACTGCGGACTGCGATATGAAATTTAATTTTGAGTTTAAAGTAAAAATAAGATTGTGCTTTCGAGATATTAAGTTTCCAAATATGGGCAACAAAAGTTCATTACAAAAAATTTAGCCAATTCCGAGAAAATCGACCAAAAATTCTGAGATCAAAATTTCATTTCACAAAATCAGCGTTGGATAACGAATAAAAAACGAATTTTCAATTTTTTGCAAAAATGAAAAAATTACTCCCGGTATGTGAGGAATTCAAGTGAGAATAAAAAGGTTTAATCTAAAAAAAATGATTCTGTTCCGAGAAGATCAAAATTCAAGATCGCAATATCACAATTTTTCAGCTATAAATTCAAAAAAGTAAGAAAATGTATTTTTTTCTTCATCAAATGACAATAATTTCAAGATATATCAATGCTAAAAGGTATTAAAAAATTATTTCCACGTTATAATTGTAACCAATATTTTTAATATTTTTTTTTCAAAATATCATATAAAAGAATGATTTGAAAAAATTCTTTCACCACAATTTGCATTTGATTTTTTTTCAAATTTGTATTCAATAAACCCATTTTCAATAAAAATGTTGCTTATTTAGTTATGTACTGGAACCTTTCAGTTGAAGATGTTGATAAGATCAACTTTTTGGTCTGATAATGTTTTCTTTGTTAAATAAAATTTTCCAGAAAAAGGAGAAAATCTGTATTTTACATGTTTTCACACTTTTTTTAAAAACAGATGGTTGTGAACGAAAACGTCTTAAGCATAAGGAAACACAAGATTTAAAATACATGGCTTTACTTAAAAAGTTTCTTCGTAAGAAAAATATTTTTGAAAATAATTGTACACATAAAAGATCAGCTTCTTTAGGAGTGAAAGAAATACGAAAAAACTAGTCAAAACTGCCTTAGGCCATTTACAACCTAAATTTTCAGCATTTATTAAAAAGAATTATCATTTTTTATTCAAGAACGCTGTACGGTTCAAAATTTGATGCCTTAAATAGAAGCAGAGACTATGGAAAATAAAGAATTTTTTAAAAATGAATAGGAGGCTAAAAAGTATTTTTCCCTTAAATATTGTTATATATGTGTCTAACTATAAGTGCCAAGAAAAAAAGTTTGGCTAAAATCGAAAGTGGCTGGATGTCACGTGATGAGCGTTAAAAAAATGATTGAAACAATATTAAAGGCTGATTGCACGACAATATGTAACACATTCAATAATAATTTTTGAGACTGTTCTTTAAAAAACACGCAAGTTGTGTCACGCCAATGGATTATTATTGTATTCGTAAAAACATATCTAAATCGATTTGTTAGCATAAACGACATTAAGTTTAAAAGTCTATTTTTCTGAAAAAATTATATTTCAATTAGAATTCGGATTCTTACAGCAGATTTGATGCTTCTTATTTTTAAATAATTTAATCACTAAATTATTTATTAGTAATTTATAACTCATCAGATATTAGTTAATAAAATAATAATTTTCTAAAATATTAAGTTATAACATTATAGAAGAAACCAGCGGTAATTTTGTCACTATAGGGTCGCTAAATTCAAATAAGAAATAAAACATTTTTTTCAACAACCCTAATGTAGATGAGGAGAAATATAATTAAATGTAAAATGCAAAATACTTTCATAAATATTTACCAAGTTTAGAAACTGTATTTCAATTTGAGCCGGTTAGCTATAGTAGCTCCACGTGGTACTTCCTCATTCCAGAATAACTATTTATAATAATTACAAAAAAATTCGACATAAATGTTGAAAAACTGATATATTATCTCCGAAAAATGGTCAGAATTAAAAAACTTGAAAAGTCGATAAATACAAATTGATTATTAAAAATACAACAGGTAACCGAATGTTTCACTATCAGGAAAAGAGATTTAGACATTTTTTAAGTTCTGCACTTTAGAATTGTTAAAAAAAATGTTTTTTGTAATGATGAGATTAATTCTGGATCCTTTGATTAGTTTTTGATGAGGGATAAATTGGGAAAAGCTGAGAAAGCTCAAAGCTTACCTAAGCTCAGGTTCCCATGAGTCCGTCGACGTGGATGTCTAGACGGTCGACTGTTGGTTCGAACCCGGTGAGCTACTACCCTCCATCCCCCATTTGTCCTTTCTAAGGTACGTCCGTCCGTCTGTCTCTGCTCGTCCTGCTCCTGCGCTCGAGGGTCGACCTATCACTAACCAACTCCCTCGATACCCTAGCACGTACAGGGCGAGAAGAAAAAGAGACCGTGGTAGTTCACTTCCGAGCCGATTATTAACTTTGACTACCACTAACTAAGGGGAAATCCCAGGAAACTTTTGTGATTACATTAGATAGGAGATCGACAGAACTTTTCTCATCCGGCACTTAAATAATCTATTTAGCACAGTTTTTGTATCCACATACTAGGAAACAAACACGCGTGTTATGCGCGGGATTATTATTATTCTTCTCTCGCAATTTTTGAATTAATATATCAAATTAATATTAATACCAAATTTGTGTATTATTGACAGTATCTACTATCTAAAACAAAAGAAAAGAGATGCAAGCACAATATTTTTCATAATCGATGAAAATTCATATTTCATATTCAGAATTAATGTAAAATATTTTCGTAGGGTATATAGACAATTGAACCGTTGCATTTTTTTTAAATACCAATTTTTAACGAAAAGCACTCATTTAACCTAAAGTTGTACAAAATTGTAAGTTTAATTCTTGATGCAAAATGATTTTGTTTTAAAATAACCGGTTTCCGGTAAAAAACGATAACATATCCTATTATTGTTCAAATATTGTTTTAAATCTAATGTTTTTTTAATAAACCATAGCAATTTGAGATAAAAACACTAACATAACGTAAACAAAATTGTTTATGGACGATATCTCATGAGATTCATGCGAGCTAAATAACTTTCGCGAACAGAAGAATTTTTTGTTCATGAAATTAAATTTTATAATTTTTCTCGCAAACAACGACAGATACGAGAAAATATTAAGATAAAAGTTTGCACGTCTACAAAAAATTATATGAAAAGTACCTCTTGCTGGTTCGCAATATCTTGCATCGTCTATGAAAAACATTCAAAAATTATATTTTTAGGATAAAAATTCTCCCGGCCTCAAAAATGTTTTAGCTCGCATGAAGCTGACACGATTCCTTTTGTGCTATTAGCAGTAACTTTTCAAAAATATTAAGAGAATAAAAAATGTGGGGGTTTTCAGATTTCATTCATTTTTTCAAAATTTATGCGGGCTAAACCATTTTTGAGGCCGAGGGAATTTTTTTCCGAAAACGATGCAATGTATCGCAAAAGAGGTATTTTTCATAGAACTTTTGTAGAAGTGCAACCTTTCATTTTAACACAGATATTTTTGTATCTGTTGTTTGCAAGAAAAATCAGAAAATTCGATTTTATGAAAAAAATATTCTCCTCGCCACAAAATTATTCAGCCCGCATAACACTCACAAGATCTCTTCCATATGAAAGAACAAAATAGAAAAAATATTGTAAAAATATAATAAGTGTGGCTTTTTTGAGAAAATCGACTTTTAATATTTTCATAAAAACCACCTCCCGGAGGATTTCGAACGAAGACGATGAACGCTATCAGAATCATAATAAAACGATAAATATCTCAATTAGGTCTTGAGTTATAGAGTATTAATGAAAAAATGTGTTCTTTTAAACAAAATACAAAATTCAAATATACATAACTTTGTAGAAATATTTTTTTTCGCAAATGAGAAAACTACTTATCGCCTAATTTCCTCTAAAAACAACATATTTCGTCAACGAGAGATTCTACAACTTCAACTGTAAAACCTGCCTGATTTGAAATGGATTCGACCGTAAGTCGTGCCATAATGAAGAATGGTTAAAAGATTCTAAATCTTGTTCAAATTATAATGATTTTTGTTTGAAAATAATCTAATAACTTTTTATTAAAAATTGTCAATAATTTCCTATGAAAAACACTGACATTACATAACAGAAAACTGTTGAAAATTGTAAATCTTCTTCGAAATCTAATGGTGTTTGTTTCACGGGGTGAAAAAAAATTTGTAGGGTGAAAATTTGTAGCTAACTTATTTCCTTAAGAACTAATTTGTATTGCAGGATTATTAATTTATCTTGCATGAACTAAAGGAACGTTTCTTCCAACGAATGTTATAAAAATTTAATTCAAAAGTAAATATATTATTGAAACAAGTATGCCAAAATGTCAAATTGAAAAAAATGTATTTTAACGAAATGCACATACATTAATTTTTTGTTTTCAATAAAGCGTTTCCACACATTGATAAATTAATTCTTTTAAATAAGTATTTATCACTTAAAGAAATCGATTGAAGAAATATCACAAAAGAAATGATATGTTTGAGTTGAGGCATGACATACATACATAGATTAGCAGTTCGAACTCGAAAGTTCATTGCCTCACTACCCGATTCGGGTAGTGTTTCTAGGTGGATATTTACTACCAATGTGGGCCCACCACACCCACGCCGGGCCAACAGCACGCAGGCATTCCTGAACGGTTACCCATCCAAGTACTAACCGCGCCCAACAATGCTTAACTTCAGTGATCTTACGAGAACTGGTGTTTTCAGCGTGGCATGACATAATGGAAAAAATGCAAGTGATATTATTCACACAATTGTTGGAAAATATAAAAGGGTTTTACTACGTCGGGATTCGAATGGTGGTATTTCGGAAAAATCCCGATGGGCCAGTACTATTTTAAGCAATTTGGGCCCTGGATTTGACCTATTATTTTCGTTCAAATTTATAGAATTTAAGAAATTATTTTTTGAAAAATATTATCTTACGAATATTCTTGCAAATATTTGTACATATACATTTTTGTTCGTTCTAGTGATGGGAGAGATGTCCATTTAGATTATGTCAACATTTCTTCGGCGGTTTCCCTAAGGAAAAGAAAATAATATCTCAAATTACAGAATTCATAAAAGAGGCTATCAGCCACTTTTATTTTTATATTTTATTTTCGGTGAACTATTTTTAGAAGTAAGATAAACTAACCAAATTTAAAAAGCCAAAAAGGGACGTAAATATTAGAAATGATATTTACATTTTCATATTTTTTTCATTAACTAGCTTTTCAAAGTTTACTCCAAACTTATTTTTATATTTTTATATTTGCAAAATAGATGTTTTATTTTACCCAAAACTTGTATATTTTTCCCTTGAAATATTATTTTTCAATTCATTTTTATTCATTCGTCTTTTTTACATATTTTTTTGTAATTTTTCAATCATTTTCATTCTTTTATACAGTTGTATTCACTTACTGAAGGAAAATTAATGTCGTTTGTAAAATATTCTTATTGGGCACGTCATAATAATAAATGCCGCGCGTAATTTTTATTTCAAAAAGTATTTAAATACTACTCAAACTCTGCAAAAAGTTGATAATTTTCAGTCCCCCTATAGGTTTCCAGAAAAATTCCTTTATTAAAACAAATTTTTGAAAAATACCCTTAGTTCTATCAAAGTACGTTTTTGCATAGAGTTTCAAACTTTTAAACAACTCATTGAAGACGAAAAGTCACTAAATATCAATAAAAATAAGATAATATGAGAAAATTATTTATATTTATTATTATTTAGCTATGGTTAGGCACTGGCATGGCGCTCCGAAATTCGGGGGGCGTAGCATAAACTATATTACGGTGCACCTCGAAACTTCGTTTTGATCTTGTAAAACTGCATAAATAATTTTTGTTGTTAATTTTATGTCGAAAGTCTAAAGTCTTCTTCATAATCGCTCACATGTATCCGCTATTTTAAATATTTTTAAACGAGCATTAAATTTGTCGCACAAAAATTGCATGTAGCGCCGCGGTCCCATATGGCACCCGCATGGGCGCTCAATGGTTAATAAATTGAAAATTCTCATTATTATTATTATTAATAATGAAGTTAATTCATATAAGAATCTATTATTTTGGTCATGCGGTCCAGTAAAAATAATAATAGTAGATTCAGTTGTCAAGAATCATGCTTTATTCGTCAATTTTAATTTAAACCAACGTACGTTTCGACCTTGTTGCAGGCCTTCTTCAAGGTAATACATAACCTAAATTAAGATAATATACATAGATTTAATAAACCGAAAAACATTTATAATGAACAAAAAAATTGTGAACAAAAAAAAATATTTTAAATTTACCTGTTGTGATATTTTTTAAATTATCCAAGACATTTCAATTTTTGGTTATTTTCCAAGAGAACAACTTTATTTTTGGAGTGAACCAAATTTAGTTGTTTGTTTTTATTGTTGAAACATTTATAAATAGCATAAATTAAAATAGTGTCCTTTAAAATATTTTAAAAATTGAAACCTCAAATTTTCGAGGCTCCAATATAATAATTTTACTACATTTTGGGTAAATATAACAAAACAGGTGTTTTGATTTGGAAGGACAAACATGGACTAACAAAATACATTATGGATGAAGTCATATTTTCATGAGTAATTAAGAAAGGCGGATATTAAAATAGAGAACCAAATGAAAAGTGCGCCAAAGTGAATTGGATTTAAAAATTGATATGACATTTTTGTTTTTTTAAAAGTTTGTATATTAATTGGTTATAAAATGGTTTGATAAATTTTATTTATATTTAAAATTTCGGTTTTTAAATTGATTGAATTTTTAATGAATTTATTTATAAAAATGGACTCTAGAATTCTTCGTTTGTGTGTATTATTTTCACGAGCTAAAATTTTGATATTTTTAATCTCAAAATCAAAATAATGATTGTATTTCCATGCATGTTTTGATAAACCAGTGTTTTGATTGCCTAATTCACAATCTCGTTTATGTTCATAAATGTGAGTTTTTAGTTTCCTGCCAGTCTCACCAATATAAATTTTATTGCAACATTTACAATCTATCATATATATAATACAAGATGAGTTTTCTTTATTGTCTTTATCTTTATTTTAAAAAAAAGGAAATTTATTAAGTGTGTGGTTGTTGGTGAAACAAACATTAATATTGTATTTTTTTAAAGAACCTCTAAGACGTTCCGAAAGACCTTCCACATATGGTAACGAAACTTTTAGTTCAGATTTATTGTGATTTTCATTCCATTTTTTATTTTTAGATGAATTATTATAAATTTCATGGATTCTTTCTTTGATAATTTCATTTATTAATTGAAGTGGGTAATTATTTTGCATGAGAGTAATTTTTAGTTGATCTAAATTTTCTTTACGGAATTTTATATCGCTTAATTTTACACATCTGTCAATAAGACCTTTTATTAGACCAACTTTTTGAGAAAATAAATGATGGGAGTTATAATTTAAATAACGTCCTGACCAAGATATTTTTTTATACCAATTTGTAGTTAAATTACCTTCTGAAGTTTTTATAAGTAATAAATCTAGATAAGCAATAGAATTATTAACTTCTTTTTCAATAGTGAATTTAATTGAATTTTCCATATTGTTGAAAGTGTTAAGGAGTTCATCTATTTTTTCAGTAGGAACGATTGCTAGGATATCGTCCACGTATCGTTT
>CAKNYM010053065.1:0-129923 GCA_932195095.1 Andricus curvator | reverse complement strand
AAACGATACGTGGACGATATCCTAGCAATCGTTCCTACTGAAAAAATAGATGAACTCCTTAACACTTTCAACAATATGGAAAATTCAATTAAATTCACTATTGAAAAAGAAGTTAATAATTCTATTGCTTATCTAGATTTATTACTTATAAAAACTTCAGAAGGTAATTTAACTACAAATTGGTATAAAAAAATATCTTGGTCAGGACGTTATTTAAATTATAACTCCCATCATTTATTTTCTCAAAAAGTTGGTCTAATAAAAGGTCTTATTGACAGATGTGTAAAATTAAGCGATATAAAATTCCGTAAAGAAAATTTAGATCAACTAAAAATTACTCTCATGCAAAATAATTACCCACTTCAATTAATAAATGAAATTATCAAAGAAAGAATCCATGAAATTTATAATAATTCATCTAAAAATAAAAAATGGAATGAAAATCACAATAAATCTGAACTAAAAGTTTCGTTACCATATGTGGAAGGTCTTTCGGAACGTCTTAGAGGTTCTTTAAAAAAATACAATATTAATGTTTGTTTCACCAACAACCACACACTTAATAAATTTCCTTTTTTTTAAAATAAAGATAAAGACAATAAAGAAAACTCATCTTGTATTATATATATGATAGATTGTAAATGTTGCAATAAAATTTATATTGGTGAGACTGGCAGGAAACTAAAAACTCACATTTATGAACATAAACGAGATTGTGAATTAGGCAATCAAAACACTGGTTTATCAAAACATGCATGGAAATACAATCATTATTTTGATTTTGAGATTAAAAATATCAAAATTTTAGCTCGTGAAAATAATACACACAAACGAAGAATTCTAGAGTCCATTTTTATAAATAAATTCATTAAAAATTCAATCAATTTAAAAACCGAAATTTTAAATATAAATAAAATTTATCAAACCATTTTATAACCAATTAATATACAAACTTTTAAAAAAACAAAAATGTCATATCAATTTTTAAATCCAATTCACTTTGGCGCACTTTTCATTTGGTTCTCTATTTTAATATCCGCCTTTCTTAATTACTCATGAAAATATGACTTCATCCATAATGTATTTTGTTAGTCCATGTTTGTCCTTCCAAATCAAAACACCTGTTTTGTTATATTTACCCAAAATGTAGTAAAATTATTATATTGGAGCCTCGAAAATTTGAGGTTTCAATTTTTAAAATATTTTAAAGGACACTATTTTAATTTATGCTATTTATAAATGTTTCAACAATAAAAACAAACAACTAAATTTGGTTCACTCCAAAAATAAAGTTGTTCTCTTGGAAAATAACCAAAAATTGAAATGTCTTGGATAATTTAAAAAATATCACAACAGGTAAATTTAAAATATTTTTTTTTGTTCACAATTTTTTTGTTCATTATAAATGTTTTTCGGTTTATTAAATCTATGTATATTATCTTAATTTAGGTTATGTATTACCTTGAAGAAGGCCTGCAACAAGGTCGAAACGTACGTTGGTTTAAATTAAAATTGACGAATAAAGCATGATTCTTGACAACTGAATCTACTATTATTATTTTTACTGGACCGCATGACCAAAATAATAGATTCTTATATGAATTAACTTCATTATTAATAACAACGGTCGAAGAAAAATTTCAAAGTGTGGATAATATTCCATTCACTAAACATAGATAATATTATTATTATTATTATTATACCATTAAGCCATTTCCCTTTCGGGGTAGGCGTGACTTGCTCGGTTGGAGAATAGTAGTGTGTATATGGGTATATAGGTATAAGGTGACTGTAATAATACTTTTCAAAGAAAAATTATCTGTGCAAGATAATGCTTTTTAATTAACATTAATATTTTGAAAATAACACGAAAAGATAAAAAAAGGAAAAAAGTTTTCTCTTGTTATTAAAAAACTCTCCACATAGATAATAGGATTAAAGTTAGAAGGAAATTAGGTCAGGATTCAATTCCAATTATCGTAATAACTATAAAAATAAAGCACGGTTGTATAAAGGGGCGCGTCTGATTCTGCACTTTGTAAAATAATTTGTGAACAACTACGAGGTGTGTAAAATGTTCTACATCGCTAAAATAATAATGACAAATTATCTTCAATAAAAAATAATACAGGTCGAGAAGAAAGTGTGGAAAATAGCACAAGTATAATTAAAAAATTATAGAGCAGAGTAGAGTTAATTACTTTTTAAAGGCAGTGTCTTTCGCGAGAGGAAATCAGTTTAAATGTTTATGTAGATGCAGTAAACTTTTGAACGAAGAAAAAAAAGCAAAAAACTAAAGACTCATTAAAAAAATTTGCTCTCTTTATAAAATGCTATTAACAGCTTTGCGTCTTGAGTTGTTATATTCTCTAAATACTGCAGTGATACAATTGTCATATTTTGAACCTTTATATTTCCAGAAAGTCAAATTTGGAATTATTGCAGCTTATAATTTTTAATTGTTTCATCTTAAAGCGTTCCACCTTAGCCGTTTTAAATTTTAAATGACTTAGTTTTGACTGCTTTATTAACACGATAGAATTTTGAAAAGTTTACACTGAAAAAAATGGTTTAGCTGTTCCAGCTAGACGTTTAGCTGGATTTCGTCTTCTAAGAAAATATAGGTGTGTTACCTAAATTTCTAGCCGTGTTACTTAAATATCTAGCTGTTTTAGCTAAATTGGCCATCGAGAAATTATCTAGATAATTTATCTGGATAATTTCTAGGTGGAAAAATTTGGCTAACATAGATAGATATTTAGGTTACACAGCTAGAAATTAAGATAACACATTTAATTTTTGTTAGAAGACGAAATCCAGCTAAACGTTCGGCTGGGGCAGGTAAACCATGTTTTTCAGTGTAAGGTTTTCAATAAAAAATGGTTCAATTGTAAAGGCTTTTAGCTTTAAGTTTAAATTATTTAAACATGAACTCTTAATTTATAGTTGTTTAATCTTAGAAGAGACTAACTTCTGAAACTTTTTTAAACTTGGGTTTTTTTGATCGTGAAATTAATTTGTTAAAAAATAATTATCAAATTAAAATTCTTCAATTTTTTACCAAAATATGCATGAAAAAATTCTTAATTTTGTAATTATGATTTTTTTCGTGGATGCCAAATTTTGTACATTTTTGAAGGTCTAAAACGCCTCTTTGCATAGCTTTTAACGTGCATCCCCATATGAGTTAAATTCATAGAAACGAAAAAATGCATTCGCCATTTCTGTAGGTTTTGAAGTTGCAAATAAAAAGGTGTGAAAATTGGGTCAGAAACGTAAACAAAAATTGGCATTCAGGTTTATGGTCCTAATACTTTTCCACATATCTTCGATTTCCAAATTTTTTTCCTCGCCCCAAGATACTGGTTAAATCTATTATTTCCTAATGGTGATTTAAAAGTAATTATCATGATTAGTTACAAATAAGAGTATAAATCAATGATATTAATGGAGTTATTATAATTGACGTTCTTGAATGCATTTTTGCACTTTAAATTAAAGTTTTTGCAGTTGCTTGTCGTTTTATAAGTTTCCCAAACAGCCTACCCATTCATAAGTCTTTTCGAGGCGCCGACATCGTTCTATTATAATATCAGAGTATCATATCAAATGGAAGAACATCACGAAGCTGTCTGCCGGTCACAGATCTCTGATGTAAACGCCACATAAGTTAACGAGGTCGTGCCTTTGGAATCGGTTTAACGCTCTTTAGAACCATTTGCTTTCTGTTAGTGAGTATATGTGATTTTATCGGTTTCATAAATACAACATGAAGCAGCGATGCGAAAGAAAAGAAAAAAAAGCGTTGAAAATACCTTTAGACTATTAGAATGTAAAATTATGTCCTAGCGCCTACAATACTTTTTCATATTTTTTAAAATTTTCAACTCAAGATTCAGATTTTTAAATCAAAAAAGATAAAACGACTGATGAGGATATTTAATGTAAATCAAATGGAAAATAGTACACTAATCTAATTTTTTTTAACGAACCTTTTTTATTGAACTGAATGAGTTTTTATTTGGATACATAATTTTTAAGTAAAATTAACAGTACACGTATTTCACAGTTTGACCACAACTTTTTGGGGCATTTTTTAGAATCATTGGAAGATTACTGCGAATTCCCAAAGAAATAAGATATTTTTTAAATGCAGTATTTTTAGAAAGAGCGTATGTATTCAAGTTTCTTCTTGTTCGCCATGAAAATTTATTCTTATTTCTGAAATTGATTCCAAAAGAAATTTAAAAATTTATAAAAATGACAAAATGTTGGCAGCTATTAAAAAATATTTGAAAGTGGATTTTCTCAAAAACACCACACCTAAAAATTTGTATATTAGTTTGAGAAATAGATGGTGATATTAACTACATATCTCTTGAGTTTGTTTCTTTACAAACCACTGCTTCACACAACTAGAAATGTTCATAAAGACCCCATCTTTTTATTTTTCCAATATTTTTAAGAAGTTTCTGCTAATCTAAAAAAGACATTCTATCAGTTTTATGCGGGCTTAACCAATATCATATTTTATTTTTTCTCGTAAACGATGCAACATATCTACAAAAGAGCAGGAGGAATTTTTTTAGAACTTTTCTGTATGTCTAAACTCTTGTATGCACATTTTTTCGTACCTTCCTCTGTTCCTGAGAAAAATCTGAAAATTCAATCTTTCAAAAAAAATTTTTCTCAATGTGAAGGAGTATAGCGTACTCAAAAAATTGAAAAATTAAGAAAACAGCCGCCGTTTCGCCATTTTTCTAAGTTTTTAAAATTTTTGGAACCATTTAAAATAGCAGGAATTCCGATGACAAACAAAACTAGCAAATTCCGATTATCTGCACTCATTCGGAAAATATTGCATTTTGGAAAAAAATGCTGTCCATTTTGAGAATTCGCAGGTAATCTTTGTATGATTGCAACTAATAAAAAAATCGATTAAACTGCGATATACGTATTCGTTCATTTTCACCATAGAATGGTATATCCAAATAACCAATCATTCTAATATCCTAAGTTGAATTTATCTGCCAGATTTAAAATGCAATTGGTCACATTTGATTTTTTGAAAGTGAAAATAATTGAAGAGTACAAGTATGCATGTAATAAATATCGGAAACTAGTTCTATATTTTTAGCTAATTGATAAATGTTTGAAGATTGCAGATTTTGAATTTGAATATGACAATTATCAAGCTTTCTAGTTAGAGGAATTGAAGATCAAAAGCGTTTCAAATTCAAAGCGGTAAAGTTTGGAAACTCTCAAATTGGAGTACTTGAAGCTGCAGAACTAAGTTTTCAGTGAGAACCTTTTAGTTCAAAGTTTCCAAATTTTGACAATGTGAAATCTTACTTCTTGAAATTGAAACGTATTCACATTCTGAACTTTGAAAGTAGAATAACATATTTTAAAACTTTTAAATGGAAAAAGATATCGTAAAATTCAATACTTTGAATTAGTTTTCAAATCCTGAAAGAATTAAAAATAATTTTCAAACCGGACTTTCTTGTAACAAAATTGTATAAATATTTAAATACAAAAAAAAAGATTACTTTGAGGCGTGGGATTTGCTTCGGTACTTCACATTAAAGTCATTAACGAAAGTAACTTACTTACTATATGCTTTATTAATCATCCATTCTTCATTTTACTTGAGTCATCGTTTACCTGTAACAAAAAAAGAATTCACGTTTTATAATTTATAACTTTATAATAGCAGAATAGTACTTTAGTTCACAAAAGTGGTTCTAAGTAATAACGCGCTTTTGTAATGAATAATTACATTTATTAGTAGTTAATTAATAAAAAATGTTGATAAGTGGAAACTGAAAAACCTGAAATTTATTTACAATACTGCGTACATATTAATCGTCACTTTAGAATGAGCTTCATTCTTTTGCTGAAATTGCGATTTAAGTAGTCAACGCCAAGTGGTGCAAGCCAAAGTACAGCAATCAGAAAGCATCATCGTACTTGATTAATGAAACTGAATAATTTTCACCCTAGTCCAATTTTCTCATCCAGTAATTCAAGGATGAAAATTGCAAATGATAAATCAACATCAATCTATTTTCCTCCTTTCGGATTCAACTTCTTAACTATATACCTTTAGAATAGTAGAGTCTACCCAACATGTAATTAAGAACTACTCAAATTTCTGCAAGACAGGAACTAATTCCTAATTTATATTCGTACAATCCAGTTTCCTAACTCGGATAATGCAAAATTTACCATATGTTTGCATATTATATTCAAGATTTTCTAAACTAAAAACAAATTGAAATTGATCATAACATATAAAAGAATCTCTTCTCAGGAAATAATATAAAATGATTTTTTTAAACAAATTTTTCTGTTGAATTAAGACAATTTTTCTCAGTATCTAAACGAAATCAATAATAGAAATAAATATAGATTAAAATTATTTCTATAGTGTATCTAATTTAATATTTATTTTAATAATTGGGGCATCTTGATCAATATAAATGTTTCATTAGTCACCAGTGTTATTATGAGGTGCGTGAATCGATTACAAATTTGATAATTAAGTTACTGATGATACCTTGTGGTCGGTAATCCTTATCAGAATTTTCCTACAATACCGACAAGAGAGAATAGTGAACCGAAAAGGGAAACCACCCCCAATATCTTCACACAATTATACCTACAGTCGAAAGCTTTCAGAAACATACAACTTAGAACGATGCTGCCATCTAGAAAATACAAGGGGTACTTTTTTATATGTTTTTCAATGATTTTGCACCCTTATCAAGATTTCAAAACTTCACTTAACATTTAAATTAAATGATGCAAGCCATTTACTTTTATTATTGCAAAAAATAAATAAATACTGTTTCAATTTTATCGAGTTTCTGCAGTCAAATAAAGCTGAAGCGAATAAAATTCTAAAACTATTTTCATGTTTTTTTAGGTCGATTCTGTATTTTATTTCGAAAACCTTTTTCAGAACCAAATTTTGAAAGACTTTAATTTCTTCATTATATAACTAAAAAAATCGACAAAAAATGTCCAGGCTCCCATTTTCTTTAGAATGTTCGAAATAATTATAAAATGTTTACAATCAGTCAAAACACTTTCTATAAAAAGTTCACCAACAGTGGTAAGCTACTATGAGGAATGGGTAATTTGTTATAAGCAAATAAATAAGTGTAAAAAATATTTCATTACGAGTTATTCAAAATTTATCATTTTTAATATAATAAATAAATTTATTGAATAAATTAACTTTTTAGGTATTATTAGACAAATGGGCTTTCGTATGGGCATATCATGGACTAAAAATAACTTTTTAATGACAGCTCTCGACAATAGTTCATATTCCGGTCAAAACAGTTAATTTTTTTAATTCTAACAAAAAATGTATATTTTAGCTATTTAAAAACATAATCTCAATTTTTGCTGCTATAATTATTGATAACTGTATAATAAGATTCCGAATACAAATTCAGATTCTTGAATTTTTGAAACGCAACACTTTAAATTTCTTCCTTTGGGTAAAAAAATACTGCAATAAATATTCTTTTATTGAAAAAAATTGGTTAGAGGTTCTGCAATGCCCTTTTACGTCTCCAAATAAATGTTCTAAGTTTTCGATTTCAAACTTTACAAACTTAAGACTACAAAAAGCGTTCACCACTGAGTATTTTTTATTTATAGAGGAATAAGCGCTACATTTTATGAAACGAAAAAAACTGGCCCCTAAAAATTTGTTGTTGTGATATAAAATATATTGGATTTCTTCTACAATATAAAAGGAATATTTCCCGTAAGGAATAAATTGAGAATATTTAGGCCCGGTGACAGAAAAAAATGAATAATTTCTAAATGTACAAAAAATACGTATTTTTTACAGTTTCAAGATTTCTATAGTATTGCAAGAAGAATTTGATTAAATTCTAAATTTTAAAGCAGATCTTTGAAGATCGGAATTATCGATTTAAGATTCTAGATCCCTCACTGTGCCCCGATAAATTTCATGAGATCTGTCAAAGATCTTTTCAAGATTCGCGAAGATTTTCGAAGATTTGAAAAATTTCCGAGATATGCGGCGAGATTTTGAAACTGTGCTGATTTTGAAATCTTGGGAAGCTCGATCTGATTTTCGTGATCTTGAATCTTTGATTTTTTTATTCTACAGTGACTTTGAAGAAGATTTCCCAAGTGAATAACCCCTCGGTTTTTTCTTTACCTTAAGGTTCTTTAACTGAAGTAAATATATAATTCGCTTGTTTTCTTACGTATTGCGAAGTGTCCATTTATTAAAGCAGCCATGTGTAGGCAGAGAGTAACTAATCCAAGTTAAAAGAAACCCTACAAAACCCCCTCGTACGACTGAGACTGAACCACGAACAACAATTCGTCCCCCTATATTATAGAAGTAAATCGATCGCCTCTCTTCATTTCGACGAGACTGTCAATACACATTAATGGTAAATCCTGTCATTCTCTATCTCATTCTTAGAATAAATTAGGCGTTTACATAGTATCTCACAAAACACACGAACTATCATGCAAAATTAGTTGGCTTCCTTTTGAACCAAAAGAAACCAACTTAAAATGTTTCTCCCAAATTAGCTTTTAAAAAATGTCTTATAAATTTAAAAATAAAATAAAGAATTTTTAAAGCATTTCAAACATTTTTTTTCAGAAGGAAGCATGAAATCTTAAAATTTTGCGATACCTTTTTTAAATAAATTAAAAAAAAAACATTTCTTGCAAGATTTGAACCAAAGGGAAATTTATTTTAAAAAACTAGCATCATCAATCACGTGCTACGCGCGCGTGCAGTTTTTCGCTTTAAGGGGAAAAATAATTCTTAATATAAATCAAAAATTTCAAATAGCTATTTATTTTTTAAGCTTATGTTTATTTATCTTTAAGGTTCTACAGACATGATTTTCCTTACATTCTTGAAAAAATGTAAAAAGATTTTTGAACATTTGAGATATTTCTAATCAAAATTAAAAAAAAAATGTTAATTTTATACCAAATAGTTTAATTGAATTAATATATCGACTAAAGCAGATTTTGATTTTAAACCAAAACAGTTGAACTCATCAAAGAAGATGAATTTTTAAAAAAATAGTTCAAGTCTGCACCAAAAAAGCTTAATTTTCATCCAGTTGTATTTTTAACAAAAAAAAGATTAAATTTTTAACAAAAGAGACGAGTTTTTCACAAAACAATTACATTTTTTTAACCCGAAAATATGAATTCGTAACAAAAAATTTTCAATTTTCAACGAAATACGTGCATTTTCTACCATGAAGGTTAATAATTATCTAGCATAAAATATGAATTTTCAACTAAAAAACACAAGTTCTGAATCAAACATGAAATATTTAAATTTGGATTCAAAACAATCAATTTTCACTAAAAAAAGATGTTTTATCAAAATAGTTGAATTTTCAAACCAAAGAGATGTATCTTTAACCAAAGAAATTAATTCTACCAAAAAGACGAATATTCATTAAAAAGTTGAATCCTCAACCAAAACAGATTAATTTTCAACCAAACAGTTGCATTTCTAACCAAAAACATATGAAATTTTTACCAACAGAGATGAATTTTTAAACCAAAAAGACGAATTTTAAACCCAAACGTTGAATTTTCAACCATAAAAGGTTTCCAGTCAACAAAGAAAAAAAAATCAACGAAATATATGATTTTTTGAATAAAATGATGAATCTTTAAATAAACAAATTAATTTTGAACAAAGTAGTTCAACTCTTTTAACCATGTAAAAGAAAATTCAATTATTATCTTGAAGCCTTTCAAAATTCTTAATGAGCTTCTAAATTTTCTGTTCCAAATCTTCAAAAATCTACATTATGTTTTAGATTTGTTGATATATTTTCAAGTTTAAAATTATCTCGCAATAAAAATCATTTAATAACCTCTAAATATCTCTTAAACGTACACAATTTTTTTCTAAAATTGTGTAATCCTGCAAAATTGAAAAAATTTGCTCTAAAGTCTTCTACATTCTTCTTCGCAATGTTAGAAAAATATTTGAAATGTTTTGAAATCTTCTCAAGATTTAAATCTTTCTCGAATCTTTTCGAAACTTCTAAATATGTTGTGAAATAATTCAGTTTTCCTAACAAATTTTAAAATCCCGCAAAAAAAAATTGTCTAAAAATCTTCCAGATTCTATTTTGACATATTTTGAAATCTTCAAAACTTGAAATTAATCTGTTAATATAAAATCTAAGTCATTACAATTTCTTTTTCAGATATCGTATTGTCGGTACCGGTAATTTTTTTGCTATTGTTAACGACAATTTTTTTTACTGAAACAATCACTTAATTTTTCTCATCTCTTTAAAATTGTGAAAAAGTTTACAAATTATAGGTAGGTACCAAAATTTTAAGAACAGAAGTATTTCTTATATTAAAAAATCATTAACAATTAAAATTTTATCTTTAAAATCATGGTTAAGAGGTGGAAATTAATAATATATCATATGGGTATTTTCAAGCATACCAAACTGATCTGCTAATATAAGAATTAATTAACGTTATTACCTGAAAATTTCTCACGGAGAATAAATTTGATTCAATAATACGTTTGTCCAGACAAGCTTAGTACACAGTACATTTTTTACTGACCTTATTTCCACACCCACACCTCAAAATTAACATTTGTTAAGTGATCTTTCCTTCAATTTATCAACAATGTATAAATTCTAATTATGGGCATTTTATTTAAGAGAAAAATTTAATATAAGGTATGATATAATGAAATTACATACTGAGGAAAAATAATTAGTTTCACGAAACAATTTAAAAGAAAGCACCTTTGCGGCTATTGAATACTGACCTATATCTTCTATAAGAACTACAATACAAGCCCATATTGAAAATGGTGCATAATTTCTCAAGGTTACTCTTTGCACTTTAAAATATCGAAGAATAATTACCAACCGAAACATTATTGCCGTTCCTTGACCTCGGCTATATATACAAAATAGAATTATTTTTAAATTTCCGGAAAAAATCTATACTATCTTAACCTTTCCCAAAGAAGCGGGCACCGGTATACTGTCAAACCTACTAATTAAATAATGTCACGAATTTTATGATATGGGTCCCATCATGTTTTATGTCTAAGTTAGTGATTACCCTACCTCATTAATTTTTATATTTTAATGACATGTTTCTTATCATTATTAGATATTTCTCAATATTTGGTAGAAGTCACATATAATGCAAAACGATCTATGAAAAAGTAAATTATAATAAAATAATAAAACGTTATTAGAGATATTAGAAACATAGAGAATCTTATCATTGAACGCCAAAATAAAACTCAAATTATGAAACATTTCAGCGATGATTTCATCCCATTGAATTTTTCACTCAATGATCTTAAGTTTGAAGTACACTCTTAAGTGAAGGATCTTTGCTCAAAAGTGTCTACATAAGCGGACAAACAGAACAAGAAGGAAGTATGAAAATATCTGTTAACATTTATGTTCGCATGTAATATGCATTCTATTATAATTTACGTGTAAGCTTATATGTACATAATGACTCAGCAAAAAATGCAGGTGCAGGTGAATTATCGTCAGTAGTCAACGCCTCAGAGATTAAAAGTTGACACCTGTTGAAGACCAGATTGCAAGTTTCGCACAGACGCATGGAAATTTTAACGAGATGTTTCCTAAAAATAATTATTTTTGGTTAATATAAAAAAAGAGACTAAAGAAATCAATTGAGCATATTTCTAATTATGTAATCAATGTAACCAATTAAGTTAGTAAACCAATATGTAAAATGTATAATCGCACCAAAAACTAAGGTTTGTAACAGAGGTGGTGTGAGAGAGGGGGGGGTCAGTGGAAGTACCTTTACAAATTTAGATAACGTTTAGTACGTTTCCAGGCGAACTTTTTGGTTGAAAAATGAAGTATTTGGTTGAATCTTTAACTCTTTTGTTGAAAATGCAGTTTTTTATTAATTATTTATATCAGTTGAAAATTTAAATACTTTATTAAAAATTTGTCCGCTTTGGTTTATTTCAACTGTTTTTAATTTAAAATGAAGATATTTTTTGGTAAAAATATCATCTATTATATGTTTTGTTGCGAATTCATCTTTTTCGGTTGAAAAATCAACTGCTTAGTTGAAAGTTGAACTACTTTATAAAAAGTTCATCTTTTGGCTAAAGATTCATCAGTTTAGCTGAAAATTCAACTATTTGTAAGTCAACTTTTTTTTGAAAATTCAAATGTTTTGTAGAATATTCGTCTTTTGGCCTGAAACTTCATTTTTTGTTGATTCATTATTTTAGTTAAAAATGCAACTATTTTGTTAAAAATTTGTCTTTTTTGGTTGAATTCAACTGTCCTTGATTTAGAATGAAAATCTTTTTTTGTAGAAATATCAACTATTATGTGTTTCGCTGAGAATTCATCTTTTTTGATTGAAAAATCGACTACTTACTTGAAAGTTGAAATATGTTGCAAAAAGTGCATTTTTTTCATTGAAGATTCATCATTTTAATTGCAAATTAAACTAGTTGGTTGTAAATTCACTTTTTTGTTAAAAATTCATATTGTCAGGTTGAAAATTCAACTGTTTTGAAGAATATTCTTCTTTTGGCTTGAAAATTCAAAAACTTGGTAGAAAATAATCTATTTAGTTGAAAATGGACGTTTTTGTTGAAAATTCAACTATTTGGTTAAAAATTGAACTATTTATTTAAAAGTTTGACTATTTGGTGGAAAATTAACTTTTTTCAAATCCTATTTTCGAGTTGAAAATTCTTTTTTCTTTTCGTTAGAAAATTATATTTAAAACTGAAAATTCAAAATAAAACTTTTTTTTCATAGAAATATCAAGTATTGCATTTTTTGTTAAGAATTCATTTTTTTGTTGAAAATTCAACTAGATGGTTTAAAGTTAAACTATGTTGTCAAAAAATAATAATTTTTTGGTTGAAAATTCATCATTTTAGTTGAAAATTAAAACATTTTGTTGAAGTCATATTTTTTTGTCGAATATTAAATTGTTTTGTTGAAAATTCGCCCTTTTGGATTGATGATTCATCTTTCATGGTAGACAATTCACCATTTTTGGTTGAAAATTAACTTTTTCGTTGAAAATTAATCTTTTTTGGTTTGAAAGTCAACTGTTTTCTGAAATATTTCACTTTTTACCTTAAAAGCTTAACCTTTTGGTTGAAAATTCGTCTATTATGGTAGAAAATTTCTATTAATCTTCTTTGTTGAAAATTAATATATTTGGATGAGGATCCAACTATTTCACTAAAAATTTGTCTTTTTTCGTTGAATTCAACTGGTTGAAAATTCTTTTTTCTTTTCGTTAGAAAATTATATTTAAACCTGAAAATTCAAAATAAAAAGTTTTTTTTTTATAGAAATATCAAGTATTGCATTTTTTTGTTAGGAATTCATCTTTTTTGTTGAAAATTCAACTAGATGGTTTCAAGTTAAACTACGCTGTCAAAAAATAATTATTTGTTGGTTGAAAATTCATCATTTTAGTTGAAAATTAAAACATTTTGTTGAAGTCATATTTTTTTGTCGAATATTAAATTGTTTTCTTCAAAATTCGCCCCTTTGGATTGATGATTCATCTTTTATGGTAGAAAATTCATCTTTTTTGATTGAAAATTAACTTTTTGTTGAAAAATCAACTATTTAGTTGTTTGGTTACTTGAAATCTGGACCCGTGTTTATTATCATTTTATTATTTCATCAAATAGTTCTTAAAAATTAAAAACTAATTTCCGGAAACATTTAAATAGAAAAAATTAATTCTTACGAAGATATTAACAAAACAGGGCAAAAATAGACAAAATCCCATGTATTTGGTCCAGTGTTTTTTCCTTAGCACTCAACGAAGTGAAGTTAGCTGATGGTTAAGTGAAAATAACTCATTAAGACTTGGGTTGGTCTGAGGGAGGGAGCGGGGGGGGAGTATCCCTAAATTGGTAACATAGTTTATGGATGGCCCCTGAGAAGGATGGGTATTTTTAGCCTGTGTCTACTTATATAATATATATAAAATTACTTAAACGATTTGGTCCATTAGCTATAATATTAGCATAATGATACAGAATTATAGGTAATAATACTATCTCGTATCTTATATTGCAACAATCAGTTACGCTTCGACTTCGAGACTCGTAATGACAACTGACAGGGTGTGTCTCGAACCAATCAGGTCTCCTCAAGCCAATAAAATAAGGCGCATATTCTTTTAATGAAAAAAACATTGGTCTTTCATTTATTTATACTTCTTATCTTAAAGGTCAGGTCCTCGCAAAAATAAATCAATTTTATGGTGAATCACTACCAAAATGATTAGACTTAAAATCTGCTTTATTGTATTTACCAAATAACGTAAAATTGACAAAAAAAATTCATTTATGAAAAAAAATTGTACTGACAGACCAAAAAATCCCAAGGAAGGGTGTAATAAAATTGTCCTCATTGATATGGGAGACACATTTTTGAAGTACGTTTTTCTAATTCTATTTTGTTCTAATTGTCATAGAAATCATATATGAGAAGTTTTAACTCAATTGGAGAATATTATTTTGGCTTACTAAAAAAACAGTTTGCTTCCAACTACCAGAATACCGTTTCAAATATAATCGCACCAGAATTCCTGTTTATTTTAACCACAATTCTTGTTACTTTGACTGGAATTTTGGTTATTTCAATCAAAATTTTCCGATAACTTTGTATTTTAAGCCAAAATTATAATTGTTTTAATCAGAATTCTGAGGAAATCAACCAACATTTCTGGTAAGTTCATATTTAATCAGAAACTTTTTTTGACTGGCTTCCATTGCAGTATTACAAATTAATATCTCACAAAAATAAAAAGGAAATTTCATTTAAAAAATGTGTATATATAATAATGTGAATCTGTCAATTTATTGAAGAGATAAGTTTGAAAATATTTCTAACTTTAAGGTGTTGAAAGCGTTCCATATTAAATTATACAATTCCAACATCTAAGACTACAACTTTGATTAAATTCAAAATTATTCAATTGTCAAAGTTTCAAATTTAAAAATTGGTTCATTTCTAATTGTTTGTGCTCTGAAATTATTTAAGTTTATAGGTCTGGAAATAAAAATGGTTAAACTTGTATGGCTATTCCACTTTGAAAGATTACAATTGATTCTTTTAAGCTAATAGTGGACTATTTGGTACAATTTCTTTGACGTTGTACAATTTTGAAAGATTTGGAATTGAAAGCAACAAATTTTGAATATTTATATATCGAATTATTTAATTTTAAATGGTTCAAGCTTTAAACTGCCTATCAATTTGTCAATTTTAAATGTTACATTATGAACGTTTTAGAACTGAAATTGTCAAATTTTTAATATTTTCAATTGAAACTAGAATATTTCAAATATCTGAGAAGATTCTCGTTTCTAATTCTTCTCAAATTATTTTAGGACTTTCTATTTTTAATCGCCTCCTTCTTTAATCAAAATAAATTTGCATGAAGAAATATTTTTTATTTTCTTTGGTATTTTGTCAACGATTTCAGATATTCTATCATTACCTCATAATGTATTTACATTTTTTATTGCAAAAATGAGGTTTATTAACCGCCACAACTAACCTCAAACTGTTGACACATTTTCATATTTCACAATGTAAAACAAAAAACAAAAAAAAAAAAATATCACACTTACCCTGAGATATATTTTTAATTACTGTCATAATTTACCATTAAAAATAATAAAAAAGGAAAATTTTCGAAAAACAACGAATATTCAAGGAAAATATAATATCGGCCTTTATTCCTGAAAAAAATTCAGCAAAAGATGCTTTATGTAGGTAAAATTCAAATCAAAAGACCAACTAAAACAATTATGAATTGAAGCTTTTTAAAAGAATCTCATTTGTCTTTCATACTGGATTTTCTCTTTATCACATTTAACCTTATCGACCCTATTGGATTGGGTACGCTTCCAATTAAAAATAGTCGAATTAAGAATTCTTTCCATTGAAAACTATGTACAATTTTGAACTGTTATAATTTTAAAAAAATATCAATTTAGACTATCATTTTGAAATTGCTCAATCATAAGCAAATTAAATTACAATTTACAACATTTTTCATATTTTACATTAAAATACTGTTAAAGTTATATTTGGAAATGTTCCACATTGAATTTAATGTTTGAATGCTTCAAAAAATAATTCAGTTTTAGGTGTTTGTATCTTGAAATTTGAATGCTTGGGAAAAATGTTTAAAAACCAGAGAAAAACGAAAGATCAACAAACAATTTTCGTCTAAATTTTAACAGGTCATATTCATTTATGGCATTGTCATTTATTCTTAAAACTGCATTTGTGAATGTATTCATTTTTGTTCAGTATATTTGTGAGTATTTTTCAGAATTTTGTAAATATTATTATTATTATTATACCATTAAGCCATTTCCCTTCCGGGGTAGGCGTGACTTGCTCGGTTGGAAAATAGTAGTGTGTAGATGGGTATATTGGTATAAGGTAAATAGGTATATATAAGGTACACAGGTATATAGGTGTAAGGTATAGATATTTTAGATTGATCTAATAGAATTATCGTGTTATTTATTTAAATGACACGTTCGTTCCGCAACACTGCTCCGACCCAGGTTGCTGATCAATCTCTCTAGCGATCACCCCAGGTGAAGAGCCTCAAAAAATTGTTATGTGTGGTTCCCCACCTGGGCCCATTAGTATACAAGGTCTTTGTTCCAGGCGTCATTCACTCTATTGCCACTCTGTTTACAAAATATTTGTCGCCACACTTTTCTGTCCTGGCATACTACTCTAGCTTCCTTCACGTCCATGCATTTTTTCATGCAAGCTCTTGTGTTTCTATGGCTTCTTACGTCTCTTCGGATTAATGTGTCATTTACCGATTCTAACCATTCTTTCGGCGGTTCTAAAATTTAACAGGTCATCTTGATTTATGGCATTGTCATTCATTCTTAAAACTGCATTTGTGAATGTATTCATTTTTATTCAGTAGATTTGTGAGTATTTTTTAGAATTTTGTAAATAAATTCCAGATAAAAGAGTAATGGGACCTGTTAAGCAATAGTTGTACAGTTTTTGTGTTATTTTGGATAGTTCAAGAGCCTAGGTAGAGAGAAACCTGTACGTGCGCGGAACACGGATGCTGCGCGTCGCGACGCCGTTTTATTATCGATTCCGCGTCTGGCAGCCTCTCTCGACTCCCTGTTCTATGCTCACCCCTTGGGCCTTGGCACCCTGTGAACCTTTCATGAATACGCATACGACGCATACAAGTAAAAATGAACACGCAAGTGCGACAACATGCTCCACGCGATGTATGCATACTTATATACTCAGAAAGAAAAAAAAATCATAGTTACAAACGTTTTTATCCATATACGAATTCCGCAATTATCCCCGCTTTGTTTTTTATTCTAGAAGGTTCTCAAAGCGACTTCCTGAGCTTATAGTTATAGTGGCGCTAAAAATCTGGACCAGAAGGGATTTATTATTTTACTCATTTTAATTCTTTTTTGAATTTTTAGTGCAAAACTTGGGATTGCATATTCTAATTGACATGTGACTAATTTCATGGTTCATATTTGGTGGCTTTATAGTTTAAAAAATGTAAATATTGTGTTGAAATTTTAGAAAATGGTTCAAAATATATAAAGACACGTCTGTCTGGTCCATTTGAATTTTTATTTTGTTTGAATATTGCAATTGTATAAATTGTTAATTTGAAATGTACGTGAGGACGGGGCTTTTAAGCCCTAGCTAAAATAGAATTAATAAAATTGTATTATTCAAACAAAATAAAAACATTAATACATTTTCAACCATTCCCCAAAATTTCAACACAATATTTACGTTTTTCAAATTATAAAGCCGCAGAATTGATTAAAATGTAATAATTATCGGTCATGTAACAGACTGCTACATGCCCTTGAAGCTATCCAATTTTTGAAGCATCGAATTTGAAACTGTCGAACCTAGAATATTTAAATGTTAAATTATAAACATTTTCACGATTCTGATGTAAAAATGATTTAACTTTTAAATTTAACTCTCAATGTTCACATTAAATTCTGAATAGTTTAAGTTTCAATTTACTAAATTCCCAATTATATACGTAGGGTCGATATGGGTGAGTGTGATAACGTAGTTAGTGTGATGAGAAAATTCGTAATGTAAAACAAATTATTGGTTAACTTTCTTGTTATAATATTTGGATTACATTTTAAATATTTGTAGAAAAATGATGGCTTTCATTACTCATTGCTTAATTCAATTATTTTAAAAGAAACGTTTGTTGCAATTTTTTTAACCCTTTGACGGCCACTGTTACAGCTGAGCAATGTTCACTATTTCCGATTTTCTTGATTTTCATCTTACAAGCTTGGAGTTCTACAAAATAAATACGTGGATTAGATCAAAGTGGACTATTCCGCATCTCTTAAGGTGGTTCGAAGTTATCGTATACTCAATAGTAATTGAGAAAATTATAAACAATTAAAAAAATGTTATTGCAAAAATCGATCAGAAAATGATCATACACTATTCCTGAAGTTTTTCAGAATTTTTATTCAACGGGTTCTACAGGCTTGGTCGTTAAAGGGGTAATGAATGAAGGAAGATATTATATTTTCCTTGAATATCCGTTGTTTTTATGAAAATATTAGATTTATATCATTTTTAATGATAAGTTATGACAGAGCAATTAAAAACCAAGGATAATTTAAAAACCAAACTCAGGTTTAGTGTGGTCATTGTTTTTCTTTTTTCAATGTGATATGCGAAAATCTGTTAACAGTTGGATGTTAGTTAAAGAGGTTAATGAAAATTTTTGTGCAATAAAAATGTAAGTACATAATAATAATTGTCAACTAACATTTGTCTAAAAACATTCACAGAAAAAGAATTGTTAATTCAATTTAGGAATAATATAATTTGAAACAGGTATAAAAAGAACCTCGGAATGTAAAATATTCTTGATTTAACGCCTGGGAAGCAACAAATTGGAATTTATCAAAAAAACAACTTATTTTTTTTACTTTTATCAGACTATCCACCAGCTCATTTTTTAAATATCATTGTTAGCCAACAGCCATACCACGCTGAAAAAACCAGTTCTCGTCAGATCACTGAAGTTAAGCAGCGTTGGGCGCGGTTAGCACTTGGATGGGTGACCATTCGAGAAAACTGAGTGCTGTTGGCACATCGTGGGTGTGGTGAGCCCACACTTGTAGTTATTTACTACAAGTTATCAACCTAGAAACACTACCCGAATCGGGTAGTGTCACGCCTACCCCGAAAGGGAAATGGCTTAGTGGTATACATTGGAACCTTCATGTAAGATTCAAATTTTTATTTTCATTCATATTTGTATAAACGATACCAAATTTAAAGCAAACCTATATTTTCAGAATCAGTGCATGGTTTATTAACAGAAACAAAAGTAAAATATTGTGAAATATTGATTTCAGTTTGTTTTTTCACACTTAGTACACTTTAACGGTAATGATGGAAAATCTGGAATTGACGACCCACTTCTGAATGAAATAAAAAATATTTACTCATGCAAATGTTTGCTAATTAAAGAAGGTGACGATTAAAGGTAGAAAGTCCAAAGATAGTTTTGACAAAATTTGAAATGAGAATCTTTTAAAATATTTGAAATATAATTTAAGCAAAGTATAACTTTTGAATTGCGTATCACATTCACCAATATCAACCCTAACAATATAATTTCAATTGTTTCATTGAAAGGATCAAATTTCTGAAAAATGCATATAACTTAAAATGGGTAATATAAAAATTTGTATGAATGACTTCAGCTTGAAAAGTTATTAATTTAAAAAATAATTTTCTCTTCTAGGGCTTCAGAACTCGAAACTTCTTTATCTTGAACGCCTAATTAAAAATTAAAAAAAAATTTCATTGTTTAATTTTTCATTATTAATCATAAAGAATTTGGTTTCCGAACTTTTAATTGTGAAATCTGATTAATGAAAATCCTAAATTGCACAATATTTTTCTTTTATTAGTGATACAATTATTATACTTAAAAAAGTAATTATTCACATTACTTGCTGGTATGAAGTATTAAATTATTTATAATTATTGTTCTTCCTTAAATATATAGTAATTTGACTGTGTGAATCTTCAATGCTTTTATTAATATATCTATTTTAGTATAACTCAATCGATTTGAACTTGATATGCGTACGCCAAATACTTTAAGCGTCAATCACATTATTTAATCTTGACAAGCCGAAATTGCACATTAAACGCTTCGTATCACACATTAATTTCTACGGTTCATGTGTGCACGTCAAGTATATTTAGGATCTGGTCATTCGTATAAAATCGTGTATCAGATCATGCTTGGAGGTGAAGTCATCGATTATTATCACACTTGAAAGTCTTATAACTGCGTTACTGAATTTTTTTGCCAATACTTAACAAACCTGATCTCATAAGTTCTTATAAAAACACTTTTCATTTACATTAAGTGCAGAGTCAATAAAATGCGTGTTTCACGTGTCATATTTTGTGAGCTGTAAGCTATAATAGTAAAAGAAAGGTAACTATCAAGTAATACAGGTCTTCATAATTAAAAAATACCTATATTTGAAATTGTATGCCATACAATTGAAGCCGTTTGTCAAAAAGAGGCCTAAGTAGTAAAAAAAAGTATATTCATAATGTCTGATTAATCATTTCTTTAATTAATTTTTTTTCTGAAAAAAAAAGATCTCCTTTCGCTCCGCTGGGATACGAACCGCAGAACTTCCGATTTCCGGTCAGGTGCTTTTCCCATTAAGCTACTAGAGAGATCGAGAGAAGAAACTTTATTTCAGAAAATATACGCATTATTATGCTAGATGTTAAAAATCAAATTTTTAAAGAAATCTGTATTATCATTAGAGAATAACATAAATTTGTAACGTCTTTTCACATTAGATAGAGCTATGAATTAAAAAAAATTTAATTAATTTTTTTTTCTGAAGAAAACATCTTCTCCTTTCGCTCCGCTGGGATACGAACCACAGAACTTCTGATTTCCGGACAGGTGCTTTTCCCATTAAGCTACTAGAGAGATCGAGAGAAAAAACTTTATTTAAGAAAATATACGCATTATATACGCATTATATATGAAGACCCCAGCAGAAATTTCTTTATTGTAACAAGGATTTATAATATTTTTGCACGAAAATTTTTTTTTTATATCCTTTATAGGATAAAACTAGTTAATATATATATTTTTAATTTCAACATATAAAAAAAAATTAAAAACTAAAACAAAATGGAAACAATGACTCTTCGATTAGAAAAAGGCTGGGTATAAAAGACCCCAGGAATAACTTTAAGGGTTAAAGAAATCTGTATTATCATTAGAGAATAACATAAATTTGTAACGTCTTCTCAGACTAGATGGAGCTATGGATTAAAAAAAAATTTAATTAATTTTTTTTCTGAAAAAAAGATCTTCTCCTTTCGCTCCGTTGGGATACGAACCACAGAACTTCTGATTTCCGGTCAGGGAAATTTTTTTTTTCCCACTAATTTTAAAATTGATTACAAAGCATGATGATAATATTATGGGGATCTAACTAATTTTCAAAATGTCCGCTGATATCAAAAGCTGAAATCTAGAATGCAATAAATACTTTTGAATTCTAAGCAAAAAACTGAAAATAAGTTCAACCACGTGAAAGGACAACAATTTTGGGAAATTAAAAAATAAAGTAAATCAGCAAACCCTTGAGTAAACTAAAATACAAGCTAAATCATGACCTGTTATCTCATTGTCAAAAATGGACCTAAGTATCATGAAAAACAATAATTTTCTTTAAACTTTACTAATTAATGTGCGTTAAGAAAGGGTAAAAAATGTGTTGTATGATTCAAATTTTGTTTTACAGTTCTAAAGTCAAAATTCGTAAGACATAAAACGATTCAGGGAAATTAAAATAATAACAAGAAATAAAGGTGAGGGAAATATTGTGTTTAATGTTCCGAAAATGCAAACATGCATCGTTGAAAAGGGATCTTAGCAGAAATATTAGTTAGATTCCTATGTCTGTGGGGAATGTTTTTGTCAATTTTGATTCAATACTACTATTTACACTTAGTAAAAACGATATATAAAAGTTTACTGGTCGGCTCTGGATGTAACTATAATTATTAATTCATATTGATGTTTACTCTTCTTGATTATTTGTTTCGAAATTGATATTTTAGTAGTTTGGCCCCTTTTTGACAAACGGCTTCAATGAGTAACCATACTAATTTGAAATAAAAATATGCAACTAAAATTATCTACGTATTTTGGCATTTGAATTCCAATTACCAGATATATTGTAAACTAGAAGGAAAAATTGTAATTAAGACAAGAAGTGGAATCAAGTTTTCTTTCTTTCTGCATCTTTATCCAGATTTGGAACAAAAATGGCTTTGTGTATTGTATGCATTATCGTATTCGCAATTCGCATAATAAATTCTTATATAATCAGATGCTTCTCGACCTACTCTCAAGGTATATATCATGACGAGTTGTGTGGTCTCGAACAAGTTTCTAATGAGTAAAAAACTGGATAAACGAGACATGCAATTATCCTCCTGGAAATGTTTACGAATTCAAAGTTTGGCAGATTTAACTTTTGTACGACATTTGAAAACCTGTATCTGATTAAAATGATCGGTAGGTCTGCTGCTAAGTTGCTTCTCTCAATTCTTGACTCAATGAATTGCTAACTTTTCAGCAGAGTTCAGTGCGTACACTCTTGACTTTATGGCTTCAAAAAATTCTAAATTTTTTATTTCTTGGGTTCTCCTACTTTAATTTAAGTTTCTAGACCCGTAAAAGGCTTTCAGAAAGAAATCCGAAAGGGGCCGTTCAAAAAATACGTCACACTGCCAGAGGGGGTGGGGCAGGGATTGTGACGATTTGTGACGTATTCTCGAGGAAGGAGATAACGCAAAATGAGACATCGCACATGGAAAATATAAATATAAATAATACAAATTTTTTGAAATGTTTGAAAAAATGAAAATTAGTGACTTAATTTTATAAGGGATTTTATTTTTTCCCTTTATTTTACGATCTAAATACACATTACACACTCTTTCTCCTATTCCCCTCTTAAAAAATTCCTCTTTTCTCACCTATTTTCAAGAAACTTCCCTTTTTTCTCGTTTTTTCGCAATCGCCAACTGAAATATAAGAACCTAGAGATCCTCAAGGGAGTGCCTTGGCCTGATCTAAACTATTTTTTCTACTAATCAGTAATCACAGGAGTGCCGCAATTCCTATTTCAAGGAATTCTACACTTTTTACCAACGTTTTCCTTCTTTTCTCGAAAAATAGTAGTTTCAAGAAAAATTGAGGGGAACATAAAAGGTGCATTTTTGAATGGTCTACAACTTTTATTCAAAACTTTCTCAAATTTTTTTTATTATTTACCGAAATAAACGAAAAAAACTGAATTGTTTTATTTTGATGAAATGTTGACCTTGAAAATCAAATTTGCGCCTATTTTCACTATCATATTCGTAATTAGCATGCCAAAATACATGGGCACAGTAAATTTTAATTTTATCGGAGGTACTACTGCCTTTTCAAAATTTTACCCAGTATATTTTTGTCATCGAACAAAGAAGAGTCTATTTTTTTTAATTTTCTAAACCAAACAGTGAACTAAAGAATAGAAAAGTATAGAAGTGTTTACTAACTTGACAACTTCTTTTTATGCCTCTCAGTATACATATGTATGTTGGTATGGCAATGCTAATTGTTAGTCGCTATGCTAGTGTCCCACATATGATTACGTCAGGCTGTCTTACTGTCACAGTTACTCTCTACTTGAACATCTAGTCGCGTCCCGGATTGCTTACACGAAATTGCATACATATATGCGAGTTCACTGACCATTTGTGATAAATGTTTTCATATTGTAAGTCCTTATCTTATTTATGAACTGAGAGTTTCTAGATGTAGTAGTGCTATCAAGGTCACGTAGTATGCTAGGTCAGTATTCAAGTAGTCTGTTGCGTAATTACACAACGTTACGATGGGACGTGGCAAACGAGAATAGTTTCCACTCAAAAGCTGCATCCAGGTTGTCTATTTACGATGCACAATTTTTTTTTTTAATCAAAAAAAAAAAGAATCAGGAAATATTTTATAGAAAAACAACCATTGAGAATATACAGTGATTGTATAAAAAATACAATTTTTAATCTTTGAATTGTACAAATTATTACTATTCTAGTTATAACGTATGGTTAAATTTTGAAATTGTTATTTCCTGAATTATATTTACACATTTTTCCAATTCGAAATTCTTTTAATTGAAAACTGTAGAAATCCAGCTCACAAACTGACATGATTCTACTTTGCAGATTATTCCTTTTTTAAATGATTTAAAATTGAAATTCTTTCACTGCAGGTAATGAAATAACTCACTTTTTACATTGAAAAGAAGGAAAATGTCTCTGGTTATTCCACAAGAAGAAAGTTTAAATTGTTGTAAACTTTTAAAATCGATTTCCACATTGAACTTTTTCACATGTACGATTGAAAATTTAAAAAAGTCATTAGGGTGAAAATAAAAAAGTAGATAATATCATGTCCCTGGAATATAGAGGACTAATATGTTTAATTACAGGGTTTTATTAAGCCTTATTTTCCCACAACCTTATGACCCAATGATTTTGAGTTTAATTGGTATCAAAATAAATTCGATTAAATATGAGTAAATGCCATCCTGTAACATGTCCCTGACTACCCTTTTCAAATTGATGGCGTTATATCTTTTAAAAGCAGGCTTAAGATCTAATAGTCAAATACGTGTATTTTTTAAAATTAATTATAGAATTACAAAATAAAGCTTTCTTCTCGTTTCTAGTTATAGTTTCAGAGTTATGATCACGTTTTAAATGTCCCCAGATATTTATTTCATCCTGTAACAAACCAGTTTTTCATTAATTTTATGGCTTAAGAGCTTAAATTCCACATTTCAATGGATTCATAATTGAAGATTATTCAACATACTTCAAAATTTGAAATTTTAATTACACTTAACGTTTCTTTGTTTGACAAAAATAACCAATACAATCACATGTTGAAGGTGAGCTTATGAAGAAAATATTAATAAAAACATGTAATTCTTACCTGTAAAACACTTGATTGTTAGGTTATTCCCACCGTGAGTGAAGTTAGTTCTTAGAAGGAAAATAATATATATCGCCATTATTTTTATATTCATAAGAAATTTTCAATAAGCTTAAAGTTACTTGTTTTCTTGATTATATTGTAAATAAAAACAAAAATAAATTGCAATTTATATTCAGATGAAGGCTCTAAAGCAAATTTTATTATTCTTTAGATATAACAAATGTTTTTAATTACTTCAATTAAGTATTCATCATTAGATTTTGAAAAATTGAAATTTTAAATAAGGTTTTGATTTTTGATTTTTACCCATATAACGTTCCCCACGGTGAACCTCAACGGCCTCAACCAACTTTAACCTAAAAAAGATATGACAAAAAGGTTTTTTTTTTCAGAATATTATTCTTACATAGAATGTGCATATTTTGCACACAAAAAAATTATCGTCAAGGATTGCTAAAAATTATATATAGAGTCAAAACAGTTCTATAACATTTTTGTGAAATTATAACTGTTTAATCTACTTAGGGTTATACAGGGTGACTAAAAAGTCGCGGGACGGTTGGATATTTCCTCCGATAAAATATTTTTCGAAAAAGTGAAGGTCATTCCTAAAGTAAATTTCAACGAGGAATTCAATGGTGACCTTCATTTTGACCTTGAAGTTGACCTTCATGGCTTTTTGAAGGTCAACTTTGTTTTTTTAAATAGAAACCCCCTTTTTTACATCTGCAATCGATAGAGCGGAAAATTCTACGTTCAGATACGTATCCAAGTCATAGGTCAATTGTAAAGTTCAAGGTCAATTGGAGGTTATTTGAAATAAACAAAGTTTTCCAAGAGGTCAGTGCAATTCCTGAAGAATTTTTCAACGGGGAATTCAATGGTGACCTTCATTTTGACCTTGAAGTTGACCTTCATGGCTTTTTGAAGGTCAATTTTGTTATTTTTTAAAAATGGAAACCCCCTTTTTTCACATCTGCAATCGATAGATCGAAAAATACTACGTTCAAGTACGTACCCAAGTCATAGGTCAATTGTAACGTTCCAGGTCAGTTAAAGGTTATTTGAAATTAAGAAAGTTTTCCAAGAGGTCAGTGTAATTCCTGAAGAAAATTTCACCGAGAAATTCATTGGTGAGCTCTGTATTGATCTTGGCTACAGCGTTTTGAATATTGTAAAATCATATAGGAAATTTTTCATTAATAGTTCCTGGAGTTCTGGTGAGAGTTCTGTTCCTCCCCAAAGAGTTATATCGAAAAGTCCTATACCATAAGTCCTATACCGTTTTTCTATCTCCATACGAATATTACGAATCGAAACTAAATTTACGTATTACGAGTACATACTTACTATCTTTCGCTAAAAGATTAATGATGCTTTGAAAAAACCTTGAAAAAACCTTGAAGATCATCACCAAGATCAATACAGAGCTTACCAATGAATTTCTCGTTGAAATTTACTTCAGGAATTACACTGACCTCTTGGAAAACTTTGTTAATTTCAAATAACCTTTAACTGACCTAGAACGTTACCATTGACCTATGACTTGGGTACGTACTTGAACGTAGTATTTTTCGCTCTATCGATTGCAGATGTGAAAAAAGGGGGTTTCCACTTTAAAAAAACAAAACAAATTTGACCTTCAAAAAGTCATGAAGGTCAACTTCAAGGTCAAAATGAAGGTCACCATTGAATTCCCCGTTGAAATTTACTTAAGGAATTGCACTGGCCTCTTGGAAAACTTTGTTCATTTCAAATAACCTTTAATTGACCTTGAACATTACAATTGACCTATGACTTGGGTACGTATCTGAACGTAGAATTTTCCGCTCTATCGATTGCAGATGTAAAAAAAGGGGATTTCCATTTGAAACAACAAAGTTGACCTTCAAAAAACCATGAATGTCAACTTCAAGGTCAAAATGAAGGTCACCATTGAATTCCTCGTTGAAATTTACTTCAGGAATTGCACTGGCCTCTTGGAAAACTTTGTTCATTTCAAATAACCTTTAATTGACCTTGAACATTACAATTGACCTATGACTTGGGTACGTATCTGAACGTAGAATTTTCCGCTCTATCGATTGCAGATGTAAAAAAAGTAGGTTTCCATTTAAAAAAACAAAGTTGACCTTCAAAAAGCCATTAAGGTCAACTTCAAGGTTAAAATGAAGGTCACCATTGAATTCCTCGTTGAAATTTACTTCAGGAATGACCTTCACTTTTTTGAAAAATATTTTACCGGAGAAAATATGCAACCGTCCCGAGACTTTTTAGTCACCCTGTATATTCCTTTAGCGCAAAGGATTATTAAAAAATTACATTACTGGACTTTTTTGTTGAGAATTTTCTCCTCGGATGATGTTCGGATATTTTTGATATACTATTGCAAAAATCGTGGGAGCTCTTTTTTCAAAAAATAATTTTTACTCCTCTTTTTTTCAATTTCTGTGATTTAAATATAGTAGGCTTCTTTTTGTTTAAAAGCTGAATGGAAAATTATGATGAAATTATGTTCCAAAATGAGAACTGTATAATCTACATAGGTTTTTGTATATTTGAAAAAATCCTTTTAGCACCGCAAAAGTTGTTGAAACATTTTTTTAATCACTGGTTCATCTCAGGTTATAATTAAATGGTGCTGGAATAATTTTAAAAATAAAAATAAAATTAATAAAAAAAAATAAAATCCTAAAATTTTGAAAAAAATGTTCTATTGGGAATTCTTTTTTACATTCTCATCCTAATGAGAAGGTATGAGTTTTATGTAAAATTTGACTTCGTCCATTTTCATCAAATCTACGATAACTTTTGAAAGACTGATCAGATTAGATTGAGCTTTGGCACACGTTTTTAAGGCATACAAGAAATAACAAATTCGTTAACCAGTCATTTTTGACCAATGGTTCTGGTTTGATCCATCGAAAATGTTTTTAAAAAAATAAAGAAATCCATTTTCCATAAAAATCATACGAGATATGAAAAAAATGTTGAATAATGCTATTGAAAATAAAAAATTCCATTTTTCGGCAAAAATATGCAAGATACAAAAAAATGCCTTTTCGAAAAAATCTACAAATGTGTTGTTAATAATTTTTTAATAGGACGCGTAGTTTTCGTTTTAATCGTAAAAAAAAAATTACAAATCTAAAAAATAGAATTTTTGGAAAAACGACAGTAAATACAGAAAATATAAACAAACAGAAGTTGTCCAGCCAAAAAAGATCTACAAATTTATCATTAATTATTTTTTGATAGGACCCGTAATTTTTGTTTTAATCGTAAAACAGCATTTTAAAAAACTAAAATTTTTGGACAAACAACACAAGATTCGGAAAAAAAATTAATACACAAAAATTTTTCACCAAAAAAAGGTCGACCAATTTTTTACAAATTATTTTTTGATAGGACGCGTAGTTTTTATTTTCATCGTAGAAAATAACATTTAAAAAAATTAAAAGTTTTGGATAAAAGACACAAGGTACAAAAAAAATTAATACACAAAAATTGTTCACCAAAACAAGATTCGACAAATCTGTTATAATTATTTTTTGACAGGAAACGTAGTTTTTATTTTAATCGTAAAAAGTAACATTAAAATAAAAAATAAATTTTTTAGAAAAACGACACAGGCTACAATAAAATGTTAAGTAACAAAATTGTTAGCCTAAATTATATCTAAAAATTTGCGTTGAATATATTTTTTGATAGGACGCGCACTAATTTAAATTATAAAAACAAAACATTGAAAATACGTCTGTTTCAATATCAATACACAATGCACATTATGAATTGTAATAACAATTATACATTAATTAAAATGATGCATTTTTCAGGATAGCTGTAAAGAAAGAAGAATGCCAATAAAGGGACAAATGTTGAAGTATTAATAAAAAATGGTATATATAACAATATAATAGAGTTCAACATAATATAGAAAAGTGCGCATTTCGCACAAATTTTAATCGAGCGAGAAGCATGAGATACGCTATGAGAATGTGTTCGTTAAAGCTGAAGGAGCTTTAACAAAAGAGAATTTACAATCATCAAATTACAGTTATCGATGGCTTGACCTCTAATTCAGAAAGGTCTATGCATAAAAGTGGAACATTTATGTCTATGCATAAATGTGTTTTAAGACAGTATCCAATAAATATCATCTATCTTGAAGGATCTTTCGGTTAAAGTTGATTGAGGCTCAACGTGTCTCACGTAATTAAGAAATAACGAAATATTTCTCGTCCCTTAAACCTGCCCTTGAAGTGTCTGGAGTTCGTTTATAACGAAATCACGCTTAAAACGAATTTATATTGCGGTCCGTTAAAATTCGTTACATCAAGATTTCATTGATTTGAAATTATTAAGCGGTCAAACAATTTAGCAATCTAAAATGTGATAAATGCAGAATAATACAAATTTAAATCTTTTAAGCTTTCACACATTTTTTTAAATCATGACAATTAAGAAATGTTTAAACTAAAACATTTAAAAGAGAACAAGTTTAAACTGGAAGGGTTAAACATCCCAGGGAATTATCGCAAAAAATATTAAATATTTCAAATTGAATGTATTTAATTTAAAAGCGTTCAAATATCAACAATTCTAAAAAAAGACGATTTAAAAATTAACAGTTTTGTATGCAGGTTGCCCTTTTTGAACTGTTTAAAGTGAAAGTCTTTTACAATTGAACAGTTTTTAATTGAAAACGTTTCATATTAAAAATTGCAAAACTGGAAGATTTATCTTGAATATCAGGCCGTAAATAAGTTCATAAAAATTCGGTGAGCGTAGAACAAATATTTTCGGTGAGCCCAGGGGAGCTGGAAAAGGCCGGCTAGATTCACCGAAATTCGGTGAGCGTAGAACGAATATTTTTGATAAATCCTGAAACGCTGAGCTTTCAAAATTGAAAACGCCCAAGACTATAGATTTTGAAGTTTCCAAATTTTACATTTTTGACTTTGGAACTTAAAGTAGTAAAATTAAAAATTAAGCGCATTCAATCAAATAGTAATGTTTTTAAAAACGATATACGTATTGGAAATTGAATGATTCAATTAAAACCGCATGAAACTCAAGGATTAACATTTTTGAGAATAAAATGCAAACTATCACAAATTTGAAGAATTATGAAATCGACAATTAAATTTCTTTTTTTTTAAAATAAATTAGACAATTAAAACTTCAAATATTTCATTATACCAGTAGAAGACACCATTTTTCGATATATGTTACTTAAGTCCTAAGATTTTTATTTTTTTACATGTACCTATGATATTTTTCATTGAAATTCTCATGAAGTATTGGACTTTGTTTTTCTTTTTTAGTATCTTTGTTAGAGATGATAAATTCCTTCTGATTATGTGTTTCATTTATTCGAGGTGAAATCTAAAATGTAACAATCATGTTCTAATGATATCACTGAGATAATTATTGTGTACTAACTTCGAGCCATGAAAATACGGCGTATAGCGTCATATAAATATAGCATAAAATGATCAAGAATTCAAAATAAAAATTCGACTACTCAACAAAAATTGAAGGGAATCTGGAAAATATTAAAACATTATGTAAAATTACATATTAGATTCCCACTTCACATCTGAATTTGGATAAAAAGTAATGAATAAAACCAACAAAGTGTTACTGAAACTCGTAATCAAAATGATCAGTTATCAAAATTAGATGAATAAATCTAATAAACATTTTACTTAAAAAATTTAGGGCATCATCACTTAAGATAACTCTTTTATGAAAAGATAAAGCACAATGTGTCTAGGGCTTTGTCTACTGGAGAACTCGAAGAGAAAGCGTTCGTGCTTTTTCGCACGATCTTTAATACATTGAAGAGCTTTAAAGGTTGATGAACTATGCTCATAATTTTACGAGACCAGGACACGCGTTAATAGGCCAAACGCGATTGATTTTAGGCCAGTAAAATTTTCTAAAGTTACAGGATGAGTTTGGTCGATACGTGGAGCGAGGTACAAGCTTACTCGAATGTTTTATCTACAATTTATCAAGACGACAGTTAAACAACTCTTAATTACAAGACCTTTCTTAGTTCCTACCTACTTGAAATCCACATCTTACTTGAAACGTCACTTAGACTCGGCATTCTCCAATGCCTCTTATAATCAAAGAACATTCACGGCATTTTTAATAGTAATTAATACTAAATAATTATTTAAATACTTTTATTAACGATAGAGCTCGGAGCGAATGGAAAGCTTGAAAAAAGTCGCATTAGTCGCATAAAATTACAAAGAAAGTCGCATGGAATTTCGAAAAAAGTACACAAAAAGTCACGTTAAATTTTGCAAGATAATAGAAAAAATCAGTATCATACACTGACTGACTGAAATAATAACTTTATTTCTTTAGGAATATAGAAAACATAATTTTCATTGATTTTAAAAAATATTTATCACAATCAAAATAAAGTTTCAAATTGAAACTATTTTTTAACAATTATAGTCATTCAGGTTGAAGGATTCTGAATTTGAGTTAAAAATATTTTTTTCTAAACTGTCAAACTTATTAACTTGGATTATTTTCAAATGGGGGAAGTTTATAATCCACATTAATTTTGAATTTCAAGAACAATCATTTTGAAAATTTAAACATAAAATTACTCAACTTAAAAGCCCAAAATGCTCTCGAAACAAGGGAAATAAGGTGACTTTTTACGAAAATAGGTGAATGAAATCTTTTAAACAAAATTAATATAGATACAGTACGTACTGAATTGAATATGAAACCTTCTAAATTCCTAACATTTTAAGTCCAAATATATTGCATTTTCAACAAAGTAGTTGAATTTTCAACCAAAGATGAATTTCGAACAAAAGAGTTGAGTTTTCAATTTAAAAATTCGAATGGGTAAAAAAGAAGTTGACTTTGAAACCCAAAAGGTTAATTTTCAATTAAATAGTTGAATTATAGAATACTAATTTCAAACCACACGGTTGTATTTACAACCAAATAGTTTAGAACTTTCAAGGAGAAGAGACGAATTTTAACAAAGTAATTTAAGTTTTGGACAAATAGTTGAATTTTCAACATACAAAGATAAATTTGAAAGCAAATTATCGAATTTTCAAACAAAAAAGATTAAAATTCAACCAAATAGTCGAATTTTTAAGCAAAAACACGATTTTTTTATATAAAGCTGACTGATCAACCTAAAAAGTTCAATTTTCAACAAAAAAGATCATTTTCAACCAAGAAAGAGGAATTTTTAACCAAAAAAGATGACTTCCGCTATAAAAGATAAACTTTGAATCCATAAGATCAAATTTTTTATCTGAAAAGATAAATGTGCAACAAGACAGTTCATTTTTGACCAAAAAAGATTACTTTTGAACAAAATACTTGAATTTTCAACTGAATAGTCGAGTTTTAAAATAAATGATCAAACCTCAGCCAAACCCGTTGCATTTTCTACCAAATAGTCGAATTTTCAAGCCAAAAAGCCCAATTTTTTAGAAGACATTTGAAATGTCAGCATAGAAAATTGAATTTTCAATAAAGGTAGATGAATTTTTAACCAAATAATAAAATTAAATTTTTTAAAACTAAATAGTAACATTAGCAACCAAATATTTGATCTTTCAATCAAAACAGACCAAATTTTCAAGAAAATAGATTCATTCCCAAATAGTTGAATTTTCATGCCAAAAAGATGAAGTTTTTAGAAGACAGTTGAATTTTCAACAAAAAAGGTAATTTTCAACGAAGGAAGATGAATTGTCAACCAAAAAAGATCACCTTTTCTCCAAAAAAGATAAATTTTCACTCCATAAGGACGAATTGTCTATTCAAAAAGATGAATTTTCATCGAAACACTTGACTTTTTGACCGAAAAATATGACTATTTAACATTCAAAACCAAATATTTGGACTTTCAATCAAATAGCCAAAAAGAAAAAAAAAAATAGTTGTATTTTCAACCAAATAGTTGAATTTGCATGCCAAAAAGAAGATTTTTCAGAAGAAAAGAATACTATCAACACGAAAAGATGAATTTTGTACAAAAAAGTTGAATTTTCAACGAAAAAGATAATTTTCAACTATGAAAGATAAATTTTCAACAAAAGAAGATGACTTTTCAACTCATAAATGAAGAAATTTCAATCCGGAAGGAATTTTCTATTCAAAAAGGTGAATGTTGAACAAAACGTTTAAATTTATGAACAAAAAAATTACTTTTTAACAAATTAGTTCAATGTTCAACAGAATAATTAAATTTTCAAAAAAAAAAAAAAAATGAACGCCCCACCAAAAATAGTTGGATTTTCTTATTTCGCTTGTATTTAAAATTTTATGGTGCTCATTTTATGAACTCTTTGCTTCCTCATTATGACTAAATAGAAAAAGTAAATACTTCCTCATAGAAGAAGCATTATTGATTTTTCATTTAAAAACTTTGATTAATACTGTAGGTCAATTAATCCCAGTTTTAAAACATTATAAAGTGCTAAAAAGAAATGTAATGAATATTTTAAGAAATCCTTGTGCCAGTATCACACATTTATCAAATGATAAACGTTTAATCAAATTATTTTTTAAATATTTAATAACGACTACAAAGCTTCCTCTGTGAGGAAGCAAAACGAAAAATTCTTTATAAAAGGAGCAAAGAGTGTAAAGACGGTAATTGAATGTGAAATTAATCGATTTCAAACTTTTTTTACTTGAAAATGTCCAACTGCTAAGGCTTGCAATTTGAAAAGATTAAAACTTTGATTACGGATTCATGGAATAAGAAATTGTTCGATTTCAAACGCTATTCATTTGAATGTTTACATTCTCATCCTATAATGAGAAGGTATTAGATTTGTGTAAAATTTGACCCCTCTTCCCGTTTTTGTCAAATGCCCACGTTTTGAGACCCCCTGAACCCAAAAAACAGGTATTTACAAAATGTCTGTCTGTCTGTTAGTCTGTAGATTTTTATTTTGTTAGCACGGTAACTTTCAAAAGAATTAACATATTGGATTGGGCTTTGGTATAATCTTTACTTGTCCTAATATGAAGGTCAAGTTCGTTGGCCAGCCATTTTGGATAAAAATCCAAAAAGTGAGTACATTTTGAAAATTTTTGAGAACACTTTTTTTCCATATTTAATAATTCTATGGACCGATATTATTAGTACTCAAAAGACAAAAAAAAATTTTATGGCTTTTTTTGATAGAAGGACAATTACTGTAGTTATACCATTTACAAATTTCCAAAAAACAAACGAAAATGAACATTTTAAGCCAAACAACGCACGATACGAAAAAAAGTCCAGAAAAGAAAAATGTTTCTTTAAACACCCAATATACATTTAAAATAAAAACATGAACTTTTTGGAAAAGCGATACACGCACAATAACATTTTATCTAACCAAATTTTTCGCCTAAATTACATTTACAAATTTTCTTAGAACCACTTTACGCTAGGATGCTTTGTTTTTGTTCAAATCGTAAACAATAACATTGAAAATAAACACATTAAATTTATGGAAAAACGGCATAAGTTGCAATAAAATGCATAATAACAAAATTGTTTTTTTTTTATAGGATGCGCACTTTTTTTTCATTATAAAAACAAGACAAGGAAAATACGTCTGTTTTTAATATCAATGCATATTATGAATTGCAATAATATAAATTTATTGAAATGATATACAATTTTCACGGTAACTGAGGATAAAATTATATGCAAAACCAGGAACAAATATTAAAGTAAGTAAGTATACAATTAAGCCATTTCCCTTTCAGGGTAGGCGTGACACTATCCGATTCGGGTAGTGTTTCTAGGTGGATAGTTATTAATTATTATTATTTATTATTAATCATGATAAATACAATATGTAATTTATTTTGCAATATCCAAATAAGCAGTCACAGGCCGACGTACATAAATAAATGTAATATACATTTGATATAATAATGTTGAACATATAACGTAGAAAATTTCGCATTTTGGACAAATTTTTTTTATTTAAGTACAAAGCTTCAATAAGAAATTATTCAATTCTCAATGTTCTTAATTAAAATGATAATTTGTTTTCTAATTTTTAATTTCAATTTCAAAAGTTTCATTGTAATTAAAATTTAAACTAAGTATAGCGAACTTTGGAGAAAAACGGAAAAAGTAGCATTTTGTCAAGGAAGCAGAAAAGAGTCGTACGATCCGAGCCCTGTAATAATCAACAATTAACAACTGTAGAATTGGTAACAGTAATTTAGGTTGATTGACTTGATTTCAAATGTAATTGTGCAAATTGCAAATACTCAATTCCTGCAAGCTTTATAAGATATGCAGTATTTTCCCCCTAATCGTTTAGCAGAATGAAATATGTATATAGGTATTAAGATAGTGAGCATCGCAAGTAATGATTGAGTACCAGTCCGAGAATGCGTGGCGATTCCATTTTAGCAAAAAGCGTTGGGAAGTGTAAAGACCTCGTTTCCTTTCACGTAATGTCATTGCAACTAGAACCAAAGATGGTCTCTAGAAATTATCCCTTTAACGCGCCATTGCTTTCAACAACATTTCACTAATCTCATGAAAACACGACTCACGCCTGAACAAGTTGTTCTCTTGCATCTTGACGATTTAGAAGCATATTGTTTGCAGGAAATAAACATCTGCAGGACGTTTTGAGTTCACCTGAACACATTTCAGAACTAATTTTCTCGAAATCATCTCGAATGCATCACTGACAACGATGCAAATTTTAAAGCATCTTTCATAATTTCACAAATGAACTTGATAAATATATAAAGCACTATTTTATGTATATGCCAGGTTTTGGACCTACCGCACGATAATTGGTGAACCCTAAGCGGAAGTGACGAGCAAATTGCGGAAACTGAGTGTAAGCCGAGCACTTGAAATTCTGGGGTCATGAAAATAAGGTCAGACTCGATAGTGTGTCAGTCTAATAAGGTGATTCGTTATAATTATTTGATTAGACGACTAGTCTTCACACCCACATTGCCCATCCATCGACATTAAGAAACAGCAATTTTCCAATTAGACCTATAAACTTTTTCCGATTTCTCACACTAAGAGAGTATAATCTAATTTGATACAATTTGTATCGGAACTAATTGATGTTCCCTGACCATGTATGGTCTCATTAGATCAGCGATTGGTGTACATTATGTTTAATTCGTGGGTTGCTCTCATACCTTGTAGAGGCGGGCAAAATAATTATTCAATTAAAAAAAAAAATTATAAAGATCCTTAATAAAAGTCGAAGGAATTTAAGTGACAATGAAAACCCACATATTACGTTCTCATAAACATTCTCATCGGGCGCGGCTCGCTTCGCTCGCAACTTTGAGTGCGCCCCGGGGCGCGCGCCTGTCGGATCTCGCGCTTTGCGCTCAATAGTATATTTATCTCACGTTACGCGCTTGATAATGTATTAACCTCGCGCTACGCCCACATTTTTGCATGGGACTTTCAAAATTAATGTTGTAATACCGACATTATCGAGCCTGCGGAAAATTCAGCAAAATTAATCATAAACGCGATAGAGGGAGACGTATAGAAAAACCTCTCCCCTCTCTCAACGCGAAACCGCCTGATTATGAATTCTTTTTGTAAAAGCTCCTTCGGCTTTAACGAATACATTCTCATCACTTGTCTCGTGAGAAAAAAGGTCAAAAGTAAATTTTTAGATCTAATTTAAGCAAACGATTTTGTTATTAAACATTTTATTGTACCTTGTGTCTTTTTTTCAAAAATTCAATATTTTTTATTTGTAATGTCATTTTTCATGATTACAACAAAAACTAAGCGTATTATTAAAAATAATTTATAACAAATATCTTGATCTTTTTTGAACAACAACTTTTGTCTATTCATTTTTTTTCGTATCTTGTGCCGTTTTCCCAAGAATTGCAATTTCTTTCGAATGTCATTTTTTACAATTAAAACAAAACCTACGCGTCCTATTAAAAACGATTAACAACAAATTTCTAAATCTTTTTTGGATGAACCATTTTTCTCAATTAATTTTTTTTCGTCTCTTGCATAGTTCTACCGAAAGTTGGAATTTTTTATTTTTAGTATCATTTTTCACGATTAAAGTGAAAAATATGTCTTATCAAAAAATGGTCTGGGAAAAATTTGTTTATCTTTTTAAGATGAACAATTTTGCTTCTTCACATTTTTTATATCTCGCATAATTTTCCTGGAAAATGACATTTTTGATTCCTTAACCCTTTAAGGACCAAGCCTTCATCCCGTTGAATAAAAATTCTGAAAAAATTCAGGAATAATGTATGGTCATTTTTTGATCGATTTTTGCAAAAAAAAATTTTTTCAATATTTATAATTTTCTCAGTTCCTATTGAGTATACGATAACTCATAGCCACCTCAAGAGATGTGGAATAGTCCACTTCGATCTAATGCACGTATTTATTTAGCAGAATTCTAAGCTTGTTACCTGAAAATTAGGAAAATCGAAAATAGTGAACGCTGCTCAGCTGCAACAGTGGTCGTTAAAGGGTTAAAAAGCATTTTCGATGGATAAAACCAGTACCAAAGCTCAATCCGATCTGATTAGTTTTCCGAAAGTTATTGGGCCTACAGAAAACAGACTGCAGACAGCTTACAAATAGACACCTTCGTAAAAATCGTTTTTTCTGACTCAGGGGGTCTCAAAACGTGGAGATTTGATGAAAACCGATGAAGTCAAATTTTACATAAAACTAATACCTTCACATTAGGAAGAGAATTTGAAAATAAACAAAAAAATCGGAAAAATGTTACCATTGGACATTTTTGTCTTTTACGGCAATTCTATAAAAAACAATGGTAATTGTTCACTTCGATGACTTTTCCTAATTTTAGAGTAAATGGTTTGAAATTAGTTGAAAAATCTTCTTTCTAGTCAAAAATGACATTATCAATGTAAATTAAAAAAATAGTTATAAAATTGCCCAAAATTGCAATTATTTCTGTAATTTTTCGGAATGGAAAATGGGTAGGGTGGGACAGGATTTACTCCTTCCCTATTCCAGCTCGAAAAATTACAAATTTTATAATTAAAAAATTCGTATAAACTTTTATAATTTATTATTAAAACAAAATTTATGTAACCTATTATAAGGTGAATGTTAATTCTAGACATTTTTAATTGGTACTATTCGTCCTGATTATAATGTGACAAAGATCATAGAATCCGCGCCTGGTGTCAATGACAATTAGAACAGCTTATGCAAAGATGAGTATTTTTATTATACAATTTTTATCAAATTTTTGAGAATTTGAAGAAACTTTTATGGCTACCAGAGTTTTTAAAATTGATTTTCCGTGACTTTAGGGAATATCAGAGCTGATGCGATAACATGGGGTGCTTGGAATATTTTAATGATTTATAAAAGAACTTATTTGCAGGAATTGAGGGGAAATATACACTTTCACGTAATTTCACTAAATTTGGAATGGTTTGGGTGAATCTCAGAAAATTTAAAAAGATTGGGGGCATCTGGAAGGACTGCAAGGAATTATTTATTGATTTCAATAATTCGAGGGTATTGCCAAGAATTTTAAAGATAGGACAAAATATTTTGAAAGGCTAATATTTGTAAAGAGACCGAATCTTACAATCTAAACTTTGAAGACCAAAAGAAGCACAAAACACTGCGTAACGAATCCTGAAGAGACCTCCTCCTTATTCAGTTTAACTACACTGCAGAAGGCTGGTTCCCTCCTCAGTAGACACAACACTAACCAACCATGACTTTCTTCGGTTCGAGTTATGTACATATACTTCCCCTCCATTGACAGAAGTCGGGTGGGACTGACGCTATAACTTAACTCTCCACCTTACGACAACTGGCTAATTATTTTGGAGATGATTTTCACTCGCAAAATACATTTCTCGCATCGAGTTAATAGTTGGGCGTATACTTCAAACAATGAAAAATACAAACAATAGATTAGCCTCAAAATGCATTGAAACTTTGGTTGACAAAAGGCATGCTTCTGGTGAAGGTAAAGGTCACATTTCAGGAAATGAACTGGGTGTTTGTAATGCTAGAGGGGTGAACGATTCTAAGAAAAGATAATTACGAGAAACATTACACGAAAAGAAGATAGATTTCTTATGTGTTCCTGAAACAAAGAAAAAAGAATGCGACTGTGCAATAATAGAAAATGAAGGGACTCTAACCATAGTTAGCAGTAGACAGAGAATCACATGGTTGTCAAGGTGTCGATCTGATTATAAATGCAAGAGCAACGCAGCATGTCAAGAGGCATGGATTTGTATCCCCCAGCTTGTTATGGGTTAGAATGAAAGTAGGAATCAGAAGACTATTTATCATAGCGTGTTACGCCCTACTTGATGGTGAAAGGAGTAAGGTAAAAGATGCCTTCTGGGACACTTTAGATGATACTATAGGCATTTGCGATCATGAAGAAAGAATCATTTTACTAGGAGATATGAATGAATGGGTTGGAGTCCAACGAGAGGATACGGAAAAGATGCTTGGTAATTTTCGAGTTTCAAAAACAAAGTGTAACGGAGAACGATTCGTTAGCTTATGTTTAGAAAAGGGCTTGTTTAATACAAGTACTTGGTTTAGGCATAAAATTATCCACTTGCACACCTGGAGCAAGGGCGTTAGCCACAGTATGATCGACTTTGTTGTCGCGGATGAAGGGTTGAGAGAGCCAGTAAGAGATACAAGGGTTATGAGAGGTTCTGAATGAGGAACGGATCATTACCTTTTAGTCTCAAAAATTAACCTGGGTCAAGGATGGAGGAGAAAGAGAACCAAAAAGACGACACAGACGCGAGTCAATATAGAGAATTTACAAAAACAAGTAAAGCGAATAGAACTTACAGACAAAATAAATGAACGCCTAGATAGAACAACTTGGGTGACGCTAATTCACAATAAAGATACAGAGGGTTCATGTAAAATGTTCAGGGAAATCATTGTTAGGAATTCAACTGAAGTGTGTGGCACTGCGGTTGTAGAAAGAATTGGGGATTCTTGGAGGAATGATGAAATCCGCGTAGCCATGAACAAAAAAGAAACAAGCGTATCTGAGAAAGTTGTACATTACAGGCCTTAGCGATTGACTGTGTGAGTTGATAAATTTATGTATCGAAATGGGGAAAGTTCCAGATGACTGAAAAAAGGCGATCACCAACTCAATATACAAAGGAAAGGGAGGTAAAAGCAACTGCAATAATTACAGAGGTATCAGCTTACTATGTATGTAAACAAAATATATCCAAAAATATTTATTGATAGGATAATGAAAATAACAGAAGGAAAGATATGGGAAGTCCAATGTGGATTTATGACAGGAAGATCATGTGTGGATCAGATATTTAGTTTGCGGCGCAAATCATAGAAAAAACTTTGAGGGTAAAGAAAAAAGTTTTCTGTGCATTTGTTGATCTATAAAAAGCGTTTGATAAGGTGGATAGAATTGAGCTTTGGGAAGTCCTGGCAGACTAACGAGTCAATGGATGGCTAATGAAAGCAATAAAATTAATATATGCAGGTATCAAAGCGAGTGTGAGAGTAAATGGGCAACTGAGTGACTCGTTCGATATAAGGCAAGGTGTCAGACAAGGATGCATTATGTCCTCTTGGCTGCTTATTATATTCATGGACAAGTGTCTACGAATGGCCCTCCTCGACGAAGAAGGTGTGGATCTCGGGAAAGTGAAGGTGCATGCGCAGATGATAAGGTTGTTATAGCAGAGTCAATCGAAGACTTGCAAAGAATGTTGGCCAGACTGAATACCAGCAGGAAGAACATGGGCCTTAAAATTAACGTAAATAAAACAAAAATTATGGTGTCTCAAGGAAAGGGTGAGAAAACAGTATGCAACATTGCGTATAAACGATGGTAAGAAGGTTATCGGCAGATTAGGATCCATTGCCAGAAGTAAAAATATATAAATTAAAGCTAAAATGGCGATATATAATATATGATTGCACCCACTGTGCTGTACGGTAGCGAGACCTGGGCATATCAAGAAAAGGATAAGAGTGAAATTAACGCGATTGGCATGTAATACCTGCGCAATGTGTGCGGTAAAACGCCAATGGACAAAGTCAGTAGTGGGAGAATCCTCAAAGAATGTTGTTTTGAGGAGACACTGTTTGTCAAGCATGAAAGAAATTTGTTGAGATGGTTTCGACAATTTGAGGGAATGAAATATGAACGACTGACGAAACAAGTTTATCGAGGTGAAGTATATGGTAGCGTACTCAGGGGCAGACCGAGGAAAGAATAGTTTAAATGTGTAAATGAGACCCTAATTCCAAAAGATATAAAAAGCCATAGAAACACAAAAGTTTGAATGACGAAATGCATCGACGTAAAGGAAACTAAAGAGGTATGCCAGGACAGAAAAGTCTGGTAATAAATAGCTGATGATAAATGCATGATGAAGAGTGTCAGTGAAGTGAATGACACCTGAAACGAAAAACCTTGGATACTTATGACCCCAGTGTTGAGGAACGAACATGATTTTCAAATAAACAACACTGGAATTGTAGGATAATTTAAAAATCTACCCCCCCCCCCCTGTTATCACCTTCATCACTTTTCTGATATGAACTCCCTGACTCCCGACTAGAACCGAATCAGTCACGCTTAACCCGAAACCCAATTTGCACATAAGTCTTAAAGTTGTCCTATTCTAGGGACGTATTTAGGATCTTCCGGTGCCCACTGGGAAGGGATATGGCTCAACGGTATAATGATGATAATAATAATATTTCATATATATACATAGGTCATAGAGCCTATACAGCCTCGGCGACAGACCCATGCAGACTATTCATAAATCCAACGCTAAAAAAATGCCTTGGACATATTGGGCTGTAACCATCTTAAGCCTGAGAGAAAAATGAGCATCCTCAATTATATAATACTTCAAATTAATCAAACGTTAAATATTAAAATTAATAAATAATTAGTAAAATTAAGTAAAATAATTCCAATATAATAATATGTGTATATTAATGAAATCTTTGATCGATTCACAATTTTTTCAATATAATGAATTTGTTATTATATTCTTATATTGTTCTTAATACAAAAAAATATGAAAAAAAGTTGGATTTTTTTTTAAATATAGATGTTTTTGTAAAATATTTATAAAAGTGAGTGTAAAGTGATTATAATTCTGTGAAAAAATTAAAACGAAAAAAATCCATTATTGAACAAATATGTTGACTATTACTGTATTTTTTGACAAAAATACAAATGTTTTTTAATCTCCCTCGACTGATCTTTTACTTTTGGACAAAAAAGAAGGTTTTTCAAGAGGTTTCAAACCATTTACTCCGAAATTCAGAAAAGTCATCAAAGTGAACAATTGCCAAAATAATGCGTTATGTGGAGCTTTTTAAATTAAGCATATTTAAAAAATCATTAGTATGACTATTGTAGAGTATTTACGTAAAGAAATTAATTGTGTCGAGTTAATTTTAGCCTGCGAAAATATTTTTTTCACTTTATGTATAGAAAGTATTTTCATTATCAAAAACAATGCCTGGGAAAGAATATGTTTTCCGTGTTTTGAACTTTATTTTTTTTATATTCCGGTTTTCCCAAATATTAAAATTTCGACAATTCAAAACGAAAAGGAGGGGAGCAAGAAATATGAAATGAAACAGAATTTTCAATGTCACTCAAAATAGACAGATTTGCATAATCCTTAATAAAAGAGACCTTAAAAATATAGAAACAATTGTACATACATTTAGTAATAGTTTCGTAATCTTATTCAATTTTAGAATTTGATTTTGGCAACGACTCGATACTTTTCTTCATTGCATGATTCACTGAGTTTATATCTATAGATCACGTTTGTGGAAATATAATGGGAACAACTCTAATTTGCATCGAAAAATAGGAAAAATATGAATAAAACAATGTTTAAGATATCCAACATCTCATCAAAAACATCTATACAATGCGAAAAACTTCGATGAGTAAAAAGTTAACAACACAATCAACATAGTTTGTAAAGTCAAAGTTTGCCAATCGATTGTGAAAGATATCTAAATTTTTTAACTGATTGAATTGAAAAAATTACAAAAACTTTAAGAATATATTAAAGAATGAGAAGAGGAAATCTTGGCGATATTTTTTAAAAATATTAATAATAATGATGAATACAAAAATCCAACTCTAACCAAAAATGCCTTCGACATATTGGGCTGTTACCACCTTAAGTCTGAGACATTAATTATTCAATAATCATGACAAGATTACCTTGTTTTCTTTTTTAATACATTCTAAAAGTTTCTGGAATTTTTTTAAATCTAATAATTTAAAAAATACAGATATCTTTTAAAATTACCTGGGAAATTTTGATTTCACAAACTATGTTTGTTGTGCTGATAACTTTTTGCTTGGCTGAATTTTTTTCATCGTAGATGTTTTTGGTGAGATTTTATTCTTTATTAGTAAAAATTTTTAATAAATAATATTATTCTTTCAAAATGATAAGAATATTTAAAACTCAACACAATATAATGCATATGAGTAGTATTGATATTGATATTATAAATAAAAATATAACTATAAACAGTTGTTCCATTTTCTTAGATATTCATTTAACGGATTCATGTTGAAAACTGTGTACAAATCGGTTCAGTAATGTAGGCTCCAGGTCAACTGATCTATTAAAAAATCAAATTTTGTGTAGAAATAGTAAAATATTTTTAGAAATAATTATTGAATCAAAATGTCCTGAAATTTCCTGAATACAGATAGAAAAAAATGTGAATTTTATTATTCTCCTTATTAGATATTTCTTATGTGCATATATTTCGAAAGAAAGAAAAGTGATTTAAAAAGTCAGTAGAAGAAGTTACCTTTTTAGCGGTAACGATAAAATAACTAGTAATTTTTTTCGTGATGTAACAATGATAACTAGTTCTTTTTGAAATGAAACTTTCCTATCACTAGTGCATAGATATTTCGAGAAAATATATTCGCGTTTTTTTTTTAATTGGTGTTATTCACTACCGCGAATCTTGATTGTCATAATTATTTATTGCACTGAAGAAATGAAGCTATTTTTAGTGCGTATTTTCAAATTCTCACAAATGTTTGAAAGGTGTGAATATTTTATCTCAGGAAGAAGATAAATAGTCGCATGTGACTTTGAATGAGAGATGCATAAGATTAGCATAGAAAATTGTAATCTGCAAATGTGAGAAGCTACTAAATCAAGCACCCATGAAGGTTTCACGTAAGGCAATATCTGAAGGTGCAAAAAGTGCATTGTTCATGTGTGTACTCGAGTCAAGTTTTCTCATCGGGTCTAATGCCCTCAAAACGTCAAGGTGGATGTGCGACAATGTACACGGATACATAGATTCCCAGAATGCAGAGAATCACCTGGTCTAACCGTTTGGCCTATCACGCTTCCTTATCACGATTTCGCTCACAAAGTCGATGACGGGAGGCCTAATTCTTTTCCGCAAATGAAAATTATTACCTCGTCAAACCAAAATCTTTTCTTATTATCTATTTTTAGATACCAGCAAACGTTTTCATAAAAACATGTTAATTGAAAGACATTATATTGTCCAGAAAATACTCTAAGGCATCATTTTAGATAATAAATTCAATTAATTTCATACTTGAGGATTTAAGAAAAATTTTGAGTAGATAAATGTTTTGACTTTGAAGTCATCATAAGCCATCATAAGTGCGATTTTAGGTACTGCGAACGATACCTAAAATAGCCCTTTCTAACATAGGCCGTACAATTTTTACTTAGGGTATTTAGGGTACTTAGGGTATTTTAGTATCGAAATATTAACCCACGCACATTACCGGACTCCGTCTCTGAACCCTCTTGGGGTTTTTGATTAGGACTCTATGCAACCTATTTGTACTTACGATTGACTGGTGTGATAAAAAGTAGTATGTGACACTCGGCCCCTAAGTGGCACTTTACCTCATGTAAATTGCAGTACTCGGACGAAAGAGTGCCACTCAGGGTCCTTGTATCACAAATAAATATTTTATATAAAAATTTGATTTTTAAATCTAAAGGTACAGAAAAATGTCACCGTTATGTGCATTATAGACTAGAGAAGAACTGAAATTCTACAATGTAAGATTGAATTGGATTGAATCAGATGAATTAAAGAGTCTTTAAACTTTTGAATAACATTAAAAATGGGCGAGATTGTATTTAAAAATTAAATCATACCTCATAAGGTTTATTTTAGGAAGTAGAATTTGAGCCCTTTTTCCAATTTTTGATGCCGAAATATGTATAATATAAAATTGCACTTGGTAATTTCTCACTTTGGAGGTTTTGCCCATTTTCGCGGATGAATAAATCGTTGAAAAAAATAAAAAAATCCCGGATTTACATTATTTGTAATTTAGGTCTTCGTTTTACCTCCCTAAAAACTTTTTCTACCGAATTATCGATTTTCAAAATAGCCCAAAAGATTGCTATTTTCAGGATTGGTTAAACGAGGTCACGACTAAGATGAAAGTTGCTAAATGTTTAAAAATTCAATTTTTAGGGGGATAAAATTATGACCTCGTTTAACCAAACTCCAAAATAGCAATCCCTCGCACTATTTTCAAAATTAATATTTCGATGGAAAAAAAGGCTCGAGACCAACGCAAAATTTACAGGGAGATAAAGTGAAGACCTGATTCATATATACTGTAAATCCAGGAGTTTTTCATTTTTCTGCCTGCGAATCATTCATCCGCGAAAATGGACAAAACCTCCAAAGTAACAAATTTCAAAGTGAAATTCTATATTCATTTCACCACAAAAAAATTGGAAAAAGGAAACTTTACGGGCTAAGTTTTAATTTCATAAATTAAACACTTTGATTTGAATAACGCTTCGAAAGTGTCAAAAATTTTTTATTTTTTAGTCATTTTGAAAATATAATTTTTGTTCATTATTTTATATAAAGTTACTTTTGCTTATGGTTAATAAAAGTTTAAAGACTGTTGAATTCAATTTTACATTGTAGAACTTGAGTTCTTCTCCATTCATTGTACATAAATGTGAAATTTTTCTGAACCTTTGCATTTTGAAAATAAAATTTCTGATTGAAAATAAAGAATTTTATACATTTATGTGATAAATAAGTTTAGCAAGCACTGAATTCAATTATAGTTAAGTATAAAATGTTTGTTTAATTAAGTCGCAAACGACTTCGGAAAAATAAAATAGAATGATCCATCAAATCAATTTTGTTATTTTTGAACAATTTCAAATTTTATTTTATAACTGGTTAAAAATTCACCTTTACATAAGGTTACTTGAAGCTTAAGCTTGTCAAATTTAAGAAAAAAGAGTTTCAAATTTGTTTATTGAATCTTTAAATGTAAAAGAATTTATATTTTGAATAAAGATTCAATAATTTTTGACGAAAGTATAATTATTGATAACATCATTTTGAGCCACCAGGGTTTCAAATTCTACAATTTTTTTTCAAACAAAAATTACAATTTTTACATTAGTATATTTCATTGCAATTTAGTGTATTTTACTGTCAAAATACAGACACTGTAAGCAATGAAACATTCTACTTTAATAAATTTTAAATTTATACAATTATATCTAAAATGTGAAACGTTAAGAAAGTAACAATTTGTTCGAATATTTAGAATTGTACAACTTCTAAGCTGAAGTCGTTAAATAGTATACAATAATACAATTTATAATTTATTCCTTTCAAATCTTACAGATTCACATTTGGAAGTTTTCAGAATTGAACCAATTTAAATGAAAGAGGTTGAAATAACATTTTTTTCATCAAATCAACTAAAAATATAAAATGTTGCTGTCAATGTTGAAGATTAAAAAATTTCAAAGCAGAAACTGACATTCAACAGGTTCAGAAGTTTTAAACGTATAAAATGTAACAATTCGAATTAAAGCGTTTCTCAAATGTAAACTTTCAAAATTTACATAGTTCTAATTAAATAATTATGAAAATAATGTTTAAAACGTTAAAAATTTAACAATTTCGAACCAGTAGACAATTTCACGTCTTCTATATAAAAATATTGTAATTAGAGAAGTAGCATGAAAAAAAGTATAGTGAAAATTTGTAATATTTTTGATCGAAACATAGTTTTCAGTATGAGATCGTTCAGAGATGAAGAAATAAGAATTTTAAGCTTTTGAAATTAGATCCTTTTCAATTAAAATTTTGAAAAAATATTAGCAATTACAGTAATGTAAAATTTTTTTATTCACGGTTTTAATTTGTCTTCATTTTATTATATCTATATTAACTTTTTCTGTATAAAAAACCCCTTAGAATAAGCAGTCCCTGTTTTGAAAATATTATATATTTTCACTACAAAAACTTTCTTACATTGTTAAACTCCAATCCTCAAAAGTATGCAGAATTCGGTGTTGTTTTGATTTGCAACAAAAATGTGACACAACAAAAATAAAAGCACAATGAAAATTTGTATTGTTCAAAATAAGATGTAGAAAAATTCATACCAATAGTTTTCTGTATACACTAAAATCATCAATAATCCTTTTGCTATTGCTTATATTTTTAATCATTCTTAAGAAGTTATTTAATCGTGTAGATGTAAACTTATAAACAAAAAGTGTCTGTCAGAAATATGCTCAAATACATCCGCTAGTAATTCAATATCGACACAAACCACGCCAACCTGTTTGATCCTCGTTACGTCTTACAAGGCTTTTCACTTTGCGGAGATAATTTAGTCGCAAAAAGAAAATCTATTTTTAAATTCACCTGCTGATATAATAATAGAGGACTTATTTACCTCGGGCTTATCCTCCTTATCTAGAAAAAAATGCAAGCAATGCTCAAAACAGTCTTTTACTTCATTATAAGATACGATAAACGTAATATTCGGATAAAAACATCTCTCACGATTGCAAATAGCAAATATTTTGAAAATATTTATCTGTTTGCAGTTATTATACCAAGTTTTATACTTTTGAAATTTTCAGTTATTATACCATGTTTTACACTTTTGAAATTTGCAATTCTGATTTTAATACTGAAAGCTGATCGATTAAAATTGTTTGAAAGGAAAATAGACATTAGCAATAAAAAAGGCACTGTCTAAGCTTACTGAATTTTCCGTAACGTTAGCCCTGAACGAGTTGGAAAAGGGTTTAGTCTTACGGAAAATTCCGTAACCATAGATAGTGCATAAACAAAAATTAAAAAATAAATGTTTGTAACCCTATGATTATTATTATAAAATACAAAATATTAGTTATCCATAATATTGATATTTTTTGTGGTTTGTAAAATATTGATCCCACACAACCACGTGAGTCATTTTGGCCCTCCCCTGTCTCTATGGTACTTCACATCAAAGTATTATTGATTTATGTCGTCTCTCAGGCTCTCTCCAGATTCATAAAATTGAGTTAATTGACTTCTGAAATAATTCATAGGGATTTTTCGCCGAGTTATAATTTCACGCTTCAGGTGAAATGACGTGCACGAAACAAGTATATAATGCACGATTTAGTTTGAACGTTCACGAGTTTCTGTCATGGTGCATTTCCCTATCGTTGAGCAAACTCCACGATTATACAACAAGCCTTACCTGTAAGGTTTGTTAGGGACTTAAAAATGTAGATTGTAGCGCGTAGGTTGATCGACTGATCGTGACTTTTCATACAAACATAAAAAATTAATCGACAATTTTCAATCATTAATCTTTAAATTTCAATAAACAATCTTATTATATATTATCATCCTGTTCTACTATTAATGTTTCATCTCAGCTTTTATTCAATTATAATTCAACTATTTATTTTTTATTCACTTCGACTTTTATATAATTAATTTCAATAATAACATTAGGTCCAAGCTTTATTGTTAAGTTTTTTGTGTGTATAGTTACATTTGAAAATAAAAAGCAATAACACAACACTAATTGGACTAAAAACTTTTTGTTATCAGCCAAGAATAAGTAACAAATTATCTAAGCATTTCCTTATAACGCATACAAATATGTCTGTTTATAATTTCCTGAATCTGTATAGCAGGGATGAAAAGAGCTAATCACTGAACACCCCTCTTCAAATTTTTTACGGATTAACGAATTCGTATGTGATGAAGATAGTTGGATTTGATGGGAATAAAATAATGAAAGTTAATATTAAATTGTTATATGCTCACCTGTTTGCGGGGACGAAGCAGTTTTTGACCTGTCAATGGATGCAGCATCCCCTTTACTCGGATCACCGAGCTTCTGCTGCACGTCTGTCATCCTCTCCTCCGGTGAGAAGGAAATCAAAAAACTTTGTGTTCACTTGTAATCTGATTAAATTTATTAATCAAATTTAATTAATGACTAATTAAATTGAAATGAAATAGACACTTGAGTCACTCAAAGATTTTTCTCCCAGGAAGCGACGCTGCAGATTCGACGCGTTTAAACCGACTGCTCGTCTGCCGGGCTGCCGGGGTTACCCGAAGACCCCACGCCCGACTTGCGAATAGAGCCGATCGTCCACGATTCACCGGCGACAGTGTCGGATCGAAGTTTCCGTATACTTTAATTAAATTCTGAAATATAGGCGTTTTTTATACTAAATTGAAAGAATATAATTTTTTAATGATTCATTAAGATTGATTATGTCGATTGGTTTCTAATTTTAAAAGGCAATGCCCATAAATAAACTTACTTTGTTATTAATCATAATGATATTACACTTGAGATATTTTATACGAATCAATGTATTTCTGAATGAAAAATATTTTTTAGATTAATTGAAGGGTGGCTGTACAGAAGACGATAACCAAAAATATCGGAATTTTTCAGGAAAACGAAAAAACATTCTGTAAAATCGAAATCACTTTTTAAAGATAAGGCAGAAGTCCACTTCTGAGACTACGTATTGCTGATTTCAGTTGCAAAAAATTATTTAGAAAAATTTATTCAGTTTCGAAGAAATAGATGTGTTCATTGACAATCTCAAAGTGACGCTGACCAAAAATTCGAACTGGCTCGGATGCGGATTGCGATAAAAAATGTAACCTTTGGGTTAAATAAAAAATATAAACTTACTCCCGATATATTAATTTTTTGAATAAGGGTTAAGAAATTTTGATCTGAAAAAGTGTACCAATTCCGAGTAAATCGTCCAAGAATTTTCAAGCTACAATAGCACAGGTTTTGAAAATCGGTTTTCGATAGCGATTGGAAATCGAATTTTCAATTTTTCACCAGAATAAAAACTTTCTCCCGAGATATGGGGCAACCAAATAAGAATAACAAAAGTTATATACAAATAAATTATACTGTTTCGAGAAACTAAAAATTTAGTGCGACTGTATCACACTGAGACGATTATTCGGTGAAAGGACTATAAAAAGAAGGAATTTTTTCTTCAATAAACGATAATAATTTCAAGAAATATCGCGAAGGAAAGAAAAAAAATTATTACTCCGCCAAAATACCACGTTACAATTTTAACTAATATTTGAATTCGTTTTTCTTATTAAACGTATCACAAAATGAGAATTTGAACAAATCTTTTTATCACAATGCCTATTTGATTTTTGAAGAATTTTTTTATGCAATACATCCATTTTCAAAAAAATGTTGGTTATCTATTTTTGTACTACCACCCTTCAATTGACTTTAATTTTTTTAAATTCATCGAAAATTCTCTGGAATTCTAAAGAATTCAAGCGCAAGTTAGTCACACTCATCACCCTTACCAAGTTTTCATGTGACTATTATAAAACAAAGAATTTTCAAAAATATTTTCAAAATATATACACAACAGATAAAAATATTTAGAAATGTAGGAATAATGACTATTTTAACGATTTATTTGATTTTGACTTCAGCGTTTTAAAACATGCTATTTAAAAATAGTGGTAATTATTAACAGTTATTTGGAATAAACGTTGATGAATCGATTTTAACTATAATAAAATCTTCGTGAGTATACAATCAACAATTTTATCACGCCATTAAGAATAGCTCAAATAATTGTTTTCGAGTTTTAACCTAAAATAGCAATGCAGAGTGACAAGACAAAAAACCTGGGAGACAGACTTTTAAGTAATTTCAAAAATCCCAAACTCTAAAATATTAAATTATACTTAGTTTTTTTATCTTTTCCAACTCAATATAAGTAATACTCCTGAATATAAAATATTTAAAAAGTGGTGGTTATATTATTTCGCAATTTTTCATTTTAAACTTGTTCAGTCCTCCATTCGAATAACCAATATTGAAGGGTTTTAATTATAAGTTAATAGACAAAAACAATTATTTTGATTTCTGAAACTAAGGTTTCTTTAAAAATAAAGGCGATAAAAGATTTACTTGAGAAAAAATTTGTTTACTTATTTTATAAATTTTATTTCTATCGAACACTTTCATTTTATGATTGTTAGAGATAATAAACTTATTTTCATTATCGCCATTTTAAACCCTGATTTAATATTTCAATTAATTTTACAAAAATTAATTTGCTAATAAGCTTCAAAATATATATCACAAAACAAGGGTACCATCATCTTTATGAATCAATTCATGTGTATTAATTTTTTATTAGTATATTTTACAGAATTTAACCATTTTCATACATGCGCTCTACTTATCTGATTTTATTTTCTCCTATAGCTATGAATATAAAAATAATTTGTCTGAGATAATTAAATATTTCGTATGTTAAGTATGTCTCACTGTCTCATATTTTTTAAGATGCTTGGATTCTATTCCCTTTCAAAATCTATGAAAACTCTGATTTTGAAATTTAAAAAAATGAAGCTGCCTCTAGCACCAAAAAACTTAAAATTAGAGAATACTTATTAATTTTTGAAATAAAATACTATTAGTCGATTTACCAATAGAAAAAGTATTTGAGGAATAATGATTCAGAATACTGATCTACCTTTGGCACGCCAAGTATTTGGAAGTGCAATTTATTAAAGTAGCAGGGACGGCATGTAAAATAATACGACGATCTTCTGTTTTAAAATGCTGCTTTTCCATTTTTCAATAAGACGAACAAATTCTAAAATTGAGTGATATACTGAATTTCGCGAACAACCCTTATGTATACATAAATACCTTTATTTCATAATCATAACAAATAAATTATTACTTTATAATTACATATTGTATATATGTCGATTTTGTTTTATATTTTATACATTTCTAGAGAATGTAATTGGATCTGGTTGTCGAGGTACAAATAGAACTCATAAGAAAGAATTAAGAATATTACTCTATTTTCTTGATCTAACGAATATTAGTGTCTGTTTTTTATTGTTTATTTTATTTCTTAATGTAACCGTTTGAATGAGTGTAAAAATGCCGAATTCAAATCTTCGTTCGGCACGGTGCTGAACATAATGAATATTTGTTTCCCTCATTGACGGCGAAAATGATGTTTTTTTTGAGACATTCCTGGTTCTTATTTAATCTTCAGTCGCCGCTGCCCTTTCGCACAATCGTTTGAGGAATGCTGCAAAAATAAAATTTTATTTTAGATTCTAGAAAGTCAACCATTATTGCAGTTAAAATAATATAACCGTTTTTCGGACAGTACAGTATAGCGACATAAAAATAGTGTAAGCGATACATATTTTGGAGAATTTTGTTGGGTTTTTGATTCATCGAATCAAAAATTTATCAACAGATGTTAAAAAAAATTGTTCTCGTTTTAATTGTTACTTTTTAGCAGTTTTTTTCTTACACGTTCTCCTTTTTTTTATTTTCAATTCATAGAATTAATCCACATTATTAGTTCTAAACGAATAGAAAATTAATTTCTTATTAATGATTATTAAAATGACAGTCGTACTATTCTACATTTTGAATCACTTACACTATTTTATACACCAAAGAGCCAAGGCACAAAACTGATTTGCTTTCGTAGCAATCGTTTTTGAAGAGTTGGAAAAACAATTTTGCATTGACAGCAAAATTTTCTTCATTTGAAAACGTTTTGCGAGTGTGAAGAATGAAAGGTTAAAAATGTTTTTATTTGAAAGAGTTCAACAGCCTTTTAAACAAAATTTATAGAAAATAATTTGTAATTATGTTCTTAAATGAAAAATATTGTGAACAGCGCAAACTCGAGGCTTCAAACATAAGCAAATTACAAATCACTTTTGCAATATTGCAATTGAGAATCTGAAGTGCACATATTTTATTATAAATCATTTCAAAGATTAATTTTTTTTCTTGAAATTATTTTGGATTTCAAATGCTACGAAACTAAAAATTTTAAAATTCTAAACTAGCATGAAATGAATGAAAAGTTTTAATTTCAAATAATAACAAATTCCTAAGTATTTCAGGATCTCACTTCAAAAAATATCTCCCATATAAAATTTATTATTATGAAGGTTATAGATTTTTTTATTATTCTTATAATACGGAAAAAATTACTCCCTTTTACGTTAGAAAAAACAATACCGTCAAACTGGGTAATTTCGGACAGGTCATGTAAATTCGGACATTCCCAAATTGATAGTTTAAATTGCTTAAGGGTTACTTAAGGAGGTTTTAACCAGAATCGAGAACCAGTTAAAGTCATAACTGGTTCCAGATTCTGGTTAAAACCCCCTTAAGTAATTTAAACTATCAACTTAGGAATATTTGAATTTCCCCCACATATCCAAAATTACCCCGTTTGACGGTATTTCTCTCTTTTCTGTCAAAGCAAATTAGGATTATGTTTAAAAATCAACAGCCCTTTATATATTTTTTTAAATGTGAGAAAAAATTTAAGTATAAAACCTCCCAGTTCTAGTACAAAAATCCCATCCCACCAACTTGAAAAATAAACAATCCTTTTATAGCACATTTTCTTAAATAAATAATTCTTTCTTTTATGTAGAAAGCTATTTATTTATGAAAATTTGTGCTGTTTTCATGGAATGCATGTGATTTTAGGAACTGAAACATTTTTCGTTATATGTAGGAGTAAAACTGAAATATAAAAAATTTGTTCTATTCAAAAGCAAAAATTAAGTTCTGCTTTTGTACCACAGTAAAAAAATCCAACAGTTACTGCGATACACAGTGGGAGTGAAGGCACTTTTTTTCGTTGAAAAAAGTCTACGGCCTTCAATTTTAGTTCAATTATTAATTTTGTTAAGTGCATTTAATTCTGGAGAGCCTCACAGTCGGAACTTTTGTCTTCTTTATATTCTTATTTAAAAAATTTTCATTGAAAGTATGGCAAAATGACATTTTTTACTTTACAATTTTTTACTCTCTAATTACTACTTGGGTAAGCTTTATATTATTTTAAATCAATATTGGGGACTTACAGAATACAAATAATTTGGTTATTTATCGATTTAATTATTGTAAAGAAATGAGAAAATCGTCTTATTATCGATAAAAAAATAATACATTTCAGCAAAACTACTTTGTATGAATAAAACATTTCACCACATAAATAATTAAAACAATAACCATGGTTATAAACATTTTTTGTGGCTAAATATTTAAATTTGAGGATTTTCAGATTTGGATTTCTCTTAATCGTCTGAATGGCTGCAAATATTTCTAAAAATAATATACTTGATAATATTTGGTAAAATATAACAATTTTAATTTTTATAATCAATGTCGAAATTTCCGTCCTTTTGCGTAGAAAAAAATGATTTTTTTGCACCAAAAATGTTTGAAATTATTGTAGGAATAACTGCCAGTCTCAGAAATATTTTAAAAGTCAACCATACTTAATGTTATAAACAATTGTAAAATATTTAAATTCGAGATTTGAACATTTTTTATGTTCTTTATTGCTGGAGTGACTACAGAAAGTGCTAAAAATAATATTTTTTTGATAATATTTAGTTAAATATGACAATTTAAATGTTTATAAACAAATAAAATAAACAAATTCAAAATGTTGGCAGTTTCACGTAGAAAAAAATCGCTTTTTAAATCAACATTTTTTTTGTACATTGAACTGCCAAATTTTCAAACTTTTGTATCTTAATTGATCATAAACATTTAAATTCTTATATTTTACAAAATATTATCAAATAAATATTATTTTTATGAATATCTGTAGCAATGTCGATGGTTAAAGCAAATTAAAAAATTGAAGAAAACCTCAAATTCATATATTTCCCTACAAAAATTGTTCATAACAATGTTTTTTAATAACTTTTGGAATATTTATGTGACTAGCACTCCTTTGTAAAAATACTTTTAAACGGGTTCAGTGCAAAAATCTTTTAGTTTCTACGTGAAAGAACCAACATTTGAAATTTGTTCATCTAATTTGTTTATAAAAATTTAAATTTTTATATTTTACCAAATTTTATCAATATTAGCTATTTAAGCTATTTATAACAACAGTGATTGTTAACTTTTCTATTATTATTTTTGTAACCAAATGTCATTCTTATATCAATACGAAGCAGTTTTAGCCCCTTATGAAATTTGTTTATGATATAATTAAATGGTTCAATAAGTGAATTATTTGTATTCTGTGATTTCTTATGAATTTGTTTAAAGCAAAAAAAGGTTTACCTAAGCAGGCATTGAAGCATAAAAAATTGTTAAGGAAGAAGTGTCAGTTTTTCCATACTTTGCGTGCAAATTTTGTAAATAAACAATTAAAGAAGACAAAATTTCCAATTGTGAGGCTCTTCAGAATCTAATACACGTATCTTTAATAAAAAATTAGTAATCAGATCAAAATTGAAGGCTCTAGACTTTTTTGGAAGAAAAAAGTTCATTTCGTTCCAGTATGCAACATATGTTTAATACTTATTAATAGCAGCAGTAGAAAATGAGTTAGAGAAATGGCTGCCCTCTTTTTTTATGCAATCGTCAGAATGTTGATGACTGAAGTATGAAGTACTTGTGCCTGGCATCTCAAGGTTTTTTCTCTCACGTGTAGGAGAGCGGCGCCTAATGTGGTGCATCAAATCTATCGCTCAATTTAAATAACAATATAAGCGATTTCGTTGTAGCAAAATAAAGGATGTAGTTCGATATCTTAAGTTTACTCTATGTACAGCAAAAATTCTATTTAAATGATTGTAAAACGTTAATTTTAGGTCTTCTTAAAAAATGCAGCTGCGTCTAGTTACCTTTTTTGTTCCCTAATGTGGCGCAGTGCTTATCTGCCTTATGATAGCAAAACAAAAAGGACTTTTTAATAGCAGAAAAAAATTTCAGTAAAATAAGGCGTAAGGAAAAAGTTGTTAAGGTTTTAATTAATAGCATATAGGTTTGAAGGATTTTCGTCAGATTTCTGTCAAGAAGGTTTTACGTGTTTTTACGTACCTAAGCTAAAAACCGACAAGAAAAGATTACGAACATGATTGCGAATGTAATATAATATTACACTAGCAGGAAAATATTTTGCTAAGAATGTTTTGATACTGAAAAAAATTTGTATTGTATACGTTTAGTGCAAAATACTTTATTTTCGTTGTTTTTTCCCGCTTTAATGATAACTACAAATCGTCGAAAAACGACTTGACTACCTTTTTAGGATAAACATGAAACAATTACTTTAAATGGTATAATTTTTTTCCGGCCATCACTCAATACATAAACGGATCAAATGATATGTCCTAAGTTCTTTCAGAATGCTTCAGATTCTTTAAATACGCGTGCGCCACATTAGCAGCCGCTCCCCTATCTAATTTAAGATAGACCCTAGCGGACTGCGTGAACGGAACGGCTATGCAATTGCGTGACCGTACAGTTACCACATAGTGACTGTACAGTTCACCGGGCCCGCTAGGGCATATTTTCATCCTTTTTCAAATTTATTCACGATTTCACATAGAACTCAACACGCTTTTTATCTTTTCACACATTTGTATTTATGTATTAATTCATGTGTTGAAAAATTAAGAATTAAAATCTGTGTTCGGCAGCCTGACGTTCAATATTGTGCGCCGGTTTGCCGCACATATCTTTTAATTTGTAACTTCTTAATACAAGAATAAATGCATAAATATAAATGTGTAAAAATATAAAAAGAGTTATGTGAAATTGTAAATAGATGTGAAAATGATGAAAATATGCCCTACCGGGCCCAGTGAATGAAACGGTCACTATGTGGTCACTTTACGGTCCCGCAATTGCGTAACCGTTCCGTTCAGGAGGTCCGCTAGGGATAGACAGATACACTTAGAAGAAATTGAAGAAGAAATTGGCAAAGATCGACAAAACGGGTGGGGCAAATGCAGGTGGGGATAAAAGCGTTCGTTGGTCTCTATGCCAGAAAGCGAGTGGCGGTTATCGATTTCAGCATCTCTGCAGCTGCAACGTTGCGTTTCCTATAAAGTGCCGGGGATGAAAGCGGAGATATGAGCAGATTAGATAAAAAAGAGAGTGAGGAGGATGAAGGGTTTACTCACGATTGATGACCTCTCTGCCGACGACCTCTGGACTTACGACATGAATTTCTTGATGCAAGCTGTAATGCACAAAAGTGGGAAGGTCAAACTAGGGGGATGACATTCTAAATAGGAACAGCGACCTCCCTCTTGCCAGCGTTTCCGGCATTTCTCCACAAATCGAGAAAATTTCTCAAAGTTTCATTCAATGGAAAGGGTATTTGGGGGTAGATTTCTATTTCTACTTCTATTATCTAAACTAGGGGTTCATGGGGAAAAAATTAAGAAAAAAAGTTGGAAAAGGGGCTGTAAAGTTGCAAATTTTATATTAAGAACATAAGGTAAGTGGTGGCTGGAATATAAACTTTATTATAATTTTTTTACTTGTATTGCATTGGGGTGTGAAGGGGTATTTACGTTCAGATGGGGCTGGAGTTTTTAAAGGTCGATACTTACGAACATAGGGGACGAAACCATCTTCGTCTTCTGGGTCCATGCAGTCCTTCAATACTGTATCAGTTTCCTCTTCAGTGAGTTTTTCTCCTGTGGATTTTAGACTTGTTATTAATGTTGATTGGATACTTAAAAATAAATAAAAATAAATTTTTTCAAAAATTTGAGGTGCACTGGTCGAAATTTCGGCCTTAAACAAATTATAAAAAAGACATGTTTCGGACATGTTAAATAGATATGTTTTTACACATTTTCTTTCACATTATTTTTTTTTGGAAAATTCGAATTTTTCTCGTGAACGATTGAAGATATTGTAAAAATCAAAATCGTAATCGTTCGTCAGAAAAATTAGAATTTTCGAATAAAAATCCTCCTGCTAATACAAATGTTTTGGCCCAGATGAAACTTAATAAAAAATTGAGACGTGAAAGAATGTTTTGCTTATATCAGCACATATTTAAAAAAATATTGACAAAAATAGTGGCGTTTCCAAATAATCAAACATTCGTCAATTTTAATCGGAAAAATATCGTCAGAATTCAAAAATAAAATTTGAATATTTCTAAGTGTTCCAAAACTGCAGAGGATTAAAACATTGGTAATTTTGTAAAAATTGCCCTTCAAAATTCAAAAAATGCATCATTACTACGTGAAATTATTTGTATCAATTTGAAAAAGGGGTGGCCTTTTTTCTCCTAAAAAACAATATATTTTTTTAAACATCGATTCTACAAGTTGGAGTCTAGATCTTCCCAGATTTGAAATAAATTTGGTCATTCCAATCACCGGCGGATTTATAATCAGATAAATGAATATATTGTGCTGAAATTTTCGGAAATGGTTCAAAATATATAAGGGCACGTCTGTTTGACCTATTGGAGTTTTGAATTTGTTTAAATGGTGCAATTTCATTAATTGTTCACTCTAAATGTGACTGAGAACATGACCTTAGGACCCTGGCTTGAATAAAAAAAAAAAAAAATTGCACCATCCAAACTAAATAAAAACTTAAGTGGGCACAATGTATTCATTTTTCTAATTATAAAGCCACAGAATATAAAAAAATGTAATTGGTGACGAGCCACTCTATCACGTGCCCTTAAATTTTTTCGTAGAATTAAAATTGATAAATGACCTAAATATTACACTTTTCAGAAGTAAAATATTTGAAGAACATAGAAAATATTTTCTTAAAGTTTCAATTATTTTATCAAAGTTTTTATTTTGGAAATTCCACAATGAATGATTTTATTTTTACAGGGCTATTCATTTAAAATATTGAGTATCCTTACCCAAGGTCATTAATATGTGGGAAAGTTCAGCGGCAAGCATGGTTCCATTTTCCTGCTTGTCGTACAATTTCAGACACTCCAGGAAATCCTCATAGCATCCTTGGTCCTTGTCCTTTTTGCAGTCGCTGAAAATGGGAAGGAATTCTTCGACGCTCAAGGATTTTTCTCCACGCTTTTCCGTACCACCAAGTTTCTGGATGGTGGCATTTGTGGGGTTCAAGTTGAGGGCCCGAAGGACGTTTCCTAGATCGCAGCAATCGATGCAGTTGGTGCCATCAGCATCATAGATGGAGAAGGCGAATTGGGCCTCTTTACAGAAGAAAAAAATATTTTTAATTAAAATCGCAATTAACTTATTCAAAACTAAATTCTCGCAAAACTCGCATCTGTTTCCTCTTTAAGGCAATACAATTATCGTCTATTTAGTTTTTCTAGTATTTAAATATTTAATGCACACTTTTTTAGTTTAAAATAATTAAAAATAACTGGTAAAATCGTATTAGGGGCCGCTCAAAAACTACGTCATGCTATTTTGAAAACTTTTTCTACCCCTCCCGTTTTTTCGTCTCAGATCATCACACTAAGCTTGACCCCCCCCCCCCACCGCCCCCAGGGTGACCTCATATACGAACACCATCACCCTACCCTTTCAAGTTAAAATTTTGTCATTGATTAAATTTTACAAATACCTAAAATAAAACACAAAATATACGGTAATAACATTTTAACCGACTTCACAGACAAAATTCTGTCAAAATAGGGGATACATTTTTTTAAACAAAATAAATATACAGGTTATATAAATCATTTAATATGGAATGCTTTAAATTGTTAAGATTTCAAGTAGAATTATATTGCATTTTCAACAAAATAGTTGAATTTACCACCAAAAGAGATACATTTTCAATCAACCAAATAATTGAATTTTCAGCAAGATGGTCGAATTAAAAAAAATATCTAACTTCAATCAAATAGTTGAATTTTCAAAGCCAAAAAGAGGAAGAAAACAATTCCTAACCAAATAGTTGAATTTTTAACCTACAGAGACAAAAAAGAAAAGAATTATCTTCAACGACAAGAAGATGCATTTTCATCCAAATAGTCGAATCTTCAAGCTAAAGACTTTTTCTGAGGACAGATGAATTTTCAACCCAGAACTTTACTACTAAAAAAGATAAATTTTAAATAAAAAAAAGATGAATTTTTAATAAAAAAAGATGAATTTTCGATCCAAAAAGACGAATTTTCAACAAAGCAGAACTTTCACAAAGCTTTCTCAATAGGAAATTAGTTCTTAACGAAGAAGTTCAATATATAAAAAAATATCAATTTTTAACAAAAAATTGAATTTTCTACGAAAATATTATAATTTTAAACAAAAAATATAATTTTCAACAAAAAAGATCATTTTTAACCAAGCAGTTAAATTTTAAACTAAAAAAAGCAATTTTGAACCAAAAATGGAATATTTAAATTTTCTGTTTGAAAAAATTGATTTTTAACAGAAAAAAATCATTTTTAACAAAATAGGTACATTTTTAATCAGAGATATATCTTTATCTAATACATACATTTTTAACAAAATTATTAAGTTTTCAACTAAACACGATCAATTTTCAACCAATACTGGGTAAGTTCAATTTTCAAATAAAAAAATTAATTCTCAACAAAAAAAGGACGAATTTTCAATAAAATAGTTAAATTTTAATTCGATAAAATGAATGTTACCCAAATTCATTAAAATGTTAACCAAAAAAGATTTAAAAAACGGAAGTTTCTTGAAAACAAGGAAAAAAGAGGAATTCTTAAAAAAGGGTATGAGGGAAATAGGGGAAAGGGTGTAAAGTATGTATTTAGATGCTTTACTCGTAAAATAAAATGACCCATTTAAATTTTTTCGAATATTTGAAAAAATTGTTATTCACATTTATATTTTCCATGTGATGCCACATTCTGCGTTACCCCAAATCAACAAATCGTCACAAAACCTGTTAAACAGCCCCCACCCTCTCCCCTGGCAGTGTGACGTTGTTTTTGAACGGCCTCTTATATAGACTTACAAATGAAAAGTAATTGATTTTGTAAAAGAAATTAAAAATTAAAATTAGATGCGAAAAGTGAGGGGGAAATTGATAACAATTTTTTGTTTTCACTGTGTATAGTAAGGCGAAATCGACTTAAAAATATCTGATACTATCTTTAGCTTCAGTGGATCTCACATCCCCACTGTGAGCACTGGGTCACATTACCCCGCCCGACCATATAAGAGCAGCACCAAAACTATTTTCGACGCGGAACGCTGGGTTCCACAATTGGAACGGAGACTGCAAATCTTCGGAAGTCACTCTTGCGCAATCGAATGTCATGATGACCATAACAAATTTTTTGAAAATTAAAAAGATATCTTTTTCATTTTTCAATAAATAATTTTTTTTTAGATTTTTTCTACTTATTTACTGTATAGCCAAATACAATCTTGTAGAATTTTCATTCAAGACTTTAACTTGCTTGGTTTCTTTAACAAATTTTAGATCTCCTAATTTGTATAAAATGAATAGAAAGCATATTTTCAATATTTGAACTGGCGCTTTTTCAAACTAATTTAGACAAATTTTTTGAATATTTTATGTTACTGAAATGCTAGTTTGTTAAGCAGATATTTATGTCAAATTGAATTACGAAGTTTTTTTAATATAACAAAATATTTCTATGCAAAAGTTCAACATTTTTTACTTTGGAATTCCTTGTGAAAATGTATTTGATCACTTCAGATAACTTTTTTCATTTTTTGGATAAAATGGCATTTTCGATGAAGAATCCACAAATTGCACTTCTATTAAATTAAACCCTCTTTTTCACTTTTTGATCTAATCACTCGAAACAGCACATGGAGAAACACTTTTGATTATTTTCCTCAACACCTCCACTATTAATCCTCGAATTTCCTAAATTTTGGTTACTTCTTAAAATCTCGACGAAACTAGTATTGTCGTTGCACTGTACTCACTTTCGACGTCTCTGGGGTTTAGGTCCGCCTGAAATTAAAAAAATTAATAGTTTAGTAAAATCCTTAATATAAAAAAGCTACATTGAATTAATAGTGTAAGTTAAGTAAGAAAAATGGTCAATTATAGTTAATTGAAATGAATGGAGTGAAATTCAAACTTAGACTTTCCTCAAAGGTATTAAATTTCAGATCTGAAAACTGATGACTGAGGAATTATTTTGAAAACGAAAAATCAGAATTGAAGAAATTAATATTTAAATTGAAATGGAATTACATACGATGCAAGAAAAATTAAATTGGGAAAGAACTGAGTGAAGGAAAGCTAGAAAGTTGGAAAGGAAATTTTGAAAGTTCAATTTACCATGGTAGCTTCTGTGATCTGAGGATGGCCTCTGGGTGCAGTCGAAACGAAGTAAGAACCAAGAGTGCGACCAACAGCTTCCGCGCTTAATCATTTTATTTTCATAGGGGGCGCTCTCGTCAGACATTCGAGATCAAGAGGATCTACCAGAATCTAAATTCGACAACGTCACGCCACGGTTCCAAAAACAGTTACTAGTTACAAAACCTTCGCTCCTTTCTTGAATCTTTCGCTTAAATGACTTAAAACAAAACCTCAATTTTTTATTTCCTTTCAGTCAGAGCAATGTTCTCAATTTTTAGTTTACTATTTTTTATAGTATTAATATTTTATAAAAACAAATCTACAAGAATCTAGATACAAATTTTTACTAGAGATTGCATCCTCGTATAATTAAATTTTGCTGTACATTTATGCACTTTTTACAGAATATTGTACTATATTCCAGAAATAAATTTCTGAAATATTTACAAAACTAAAAGAAGTTAAAATTTCACTTCTTTTCAAATTATATATTGAAATTAAAAAAAATGGTTCTTAATGGCTGAGGCATTTTTACTAATCTTATCAGGGCAGTTCAAAAACTACGTCACGCTATTTAAAAAACTTTTTCCATCCGTCCTCTTCTTCGTCATAGATCATAACATAAAGCTTGAACCCCCTAGGGTGACGTCACAAATACTTTAAACCAGTTAGTTGACTTTTTAATAAAGAGAGATTAGTTTTCAACGTAAAATATAATAGCTGATATTTCAACCAAGGAGAGATCTTAATTTTAAATTAGAAAGAGTCGAATAAGTGATATTTCAACCATAAAAGATTTTACTTTTAAATAACAGACAATTGAATTCAACTAAAAGGACGCATTCTCAATTAAAAATGATAAAATTTCTACCAAAAGAGATGATTTTTTAAACCGAAGAGACGAATTTTCAACCAAGAAAGATTTTTATATCACGAGAGAAAAGAATTTCAACCAAATTATTGAATTTCTAAACCAAAAAGGTGAATTCTCTAGAAAATATTTGAATTTTTGAGCCAAAAAGACGAATTTTCTAAAATAACAATTCAATTCTCACCCAAAAATATTAATTTTCAACAAAGAATTTTAAATTTTGAACTAAAAGCAATCAATTTTTAACCAAAGAGATGGATCTTCATCTAGTAAGATTACTGCTTAACTAAATAGCTCAACTTTTAAGCAAGTAGTTGAAAAATATTAAATTTATTATTTATTATCAAGAAGATTAATTTTCTACACAAATTTGTAACCAAATTGTTGAATTTTTGACTAAAAAAGATCAACATTCAACCAACAATGCAAAAGTTAAATCTTTAGTCAAAAAATTACTTTTCAAAGGAGAACGATTTTTCAATAAAATAGTTAAACCTTCAATCAATGAAATGAATACTTAACAAAGTAGTTGAATTTTTAACCAAGTTTCTATAAATTCAGTTCGCATTTAAACGAAAAATCGAAAAAAGGGGAAATTTCTTGAAGAGTGGAGGAAAAGGGGGAATTTCTGAAAAAAGATAAAGAGGGGCATATGTTGAAGGGGTAAAAAGTCTGTATTTAGATGCTTTACTTGAGACAAATCGTCACAAAAACAAAAAAAACCTGGCAGTGTAACGTAATTTTTGAACGTCCCTTTAATAATGGTATTATTTAGCAGAGAGAATATTATTATTTATGAAATTAGATGAAAAATGTAAATATTAATTCAGTTCTATATATATTTTTTACTTCCTTTATATTTATATTTTATCAATTTTATTTATTTTTGTACAAACTTATTTCATATCGCTTTGCACTAAATTTCTAAACGCGATTCCAATTCAAAAAAGTGAATTAGCCTTCTTTCATTTTTTAATTATTTTAACTAGTAAAAATATATTTTTCAAACTCAGATAAGATATGTTGAAATCGTATGGGTTAGTTTCACCGTTTCTTATTTTCAATAACCCCCATATCGTGGGAGTGTCATTCAAAATCAGTAAAATTTATAAAAACGCATGTGAAAAAAGACATAAAAGAAGAGAAGTACAAGTTGCAGAAGTGTATAATTATGCTGTTTGTTAAGGTTTTCGAAACTTGAACCCTTTTATAAAATAAAGTACAGAAAAATATAGAATTTTGATACCCGTACTATATTTTTGTTTTATGTATATTTTGTAATTTCTTTCAGATAACAGTAATAATAATTTCTATTAGGTAATTCAAATTTACCTTTTCTATTATTTATATATAAATACCAATTTAATGCACCTTAAGTAAAATATTAATTAGTTCTGGATTCTTCTACCCATTCTCAATGACGATTATCAGAAATAAATCATCTCGCAGGGATGTCGAAATTCTCAAGACGTAAACTACAGATCTCTGTAGCCTGAATCAGCATCCCAAAAATAGACTTCTAAAGTCAATGTCAATACTTTTTCTCCTTCCGCTCATTTTTGGCCACCCCCGCTCTAAACACAAGAATCCAAACCAAAATGATTTTTTCCAAATAAATATTTCATTAAGAAATAATTGATCTTCCTCATTAGTGTTTATTTCCACCGTAGGTAAAGAAGAAAAGCTTCCTGAATTTATTTCCAAACCACTTCTTTGCTTTCCCAGGCTTGTGTGGTTTACAATTATCTTTAGATTCCAATTCTGAGCCACCTACAGGGACAGGTGGGAGGGAAAGTTTTGTGGGTGGGGGAGGTAGACATTTGGGCTCTTCAATATCTGGGGAACGAGGAAATGACCCAACCTCCTCTATCATAATTTCTTCTACGTCTTCATCTTTTGAAGACAATACGTTAGATAAAAGAGAAGATATTTTTGGTTCTTTGCCTATAAAATTCATTTCACCGATCTCTTCTTCAATTAATAACTCATATTTCTCTTCTTCATTATCATCAATAATAATATCAGCATTATTTTTGATAATAGGTCCGTCAATAATTCGAATCAATTTTTCCTCCTGCTCTTCCCAAACTGCTATTTCTTCCTTGACAACAGGGTCAAAAACTTTTTTAGGAACTTGATCTTCCATTTCTTCAATCATTTTTCGAAGAAAGGAAGTCGACTCCTGGATAGTTTCTTTTCGGGATTTTGAGCCGACCTCATTTCGAAATCGAAACGCCTCTGTTGAGATTATTTCGTCGACGATTGAAGATCCGGGCACACTTTTAATATTTGCATCACCCTGGCCGTCGATAAGAACGGTTTCTGTGGTTTTAGGTGACTCGTTGATGATACAGCGGAGAGTATCGACTGCTTCTTTTACATTTTCATCAAGTGACATTTGCGTTTGAGTGAAAGATAAATTTCCAATCTTACTTTTTCCTAAACCTTGAACTATATTGTCCAATTCAATAGTGTTATTCAATCTTTCGAGGTTCATATTTTTCTTAGCTTCAGAGGCATCCATGTTTATCTTGCTGAATTTTTCTGCTGTTTCAGAAATTAAAATATATTTCAATACTTCTCATAATAATTGCATTTAAACAAATTATTTTTCCTCATAAAAATATTATTTGATAGCTCTATTAATGCTCTGTAATTAGAAAGCAGATAAAATAATTATATCAACTTTTTAAAATTAACTTTTATTTTGCAAAAATTGTCTGCAAAATTTTTTTGGTCCACAACAATTTTTGAGGTAAATTTGTATCAAAATGTCATTAATAATAAATCAATTGTAGTTGCCGTTCAAAAACTACGTCACTCTATTTTGAAGAATTTTTCTACAACTCCCCCCCCCCACCTGCTCGTCACAGATTATCACACAAAGCTTGAACCCCCCAGGGTCACAATTTCTTCTTCGATTTAACATAATATTTTAACAGACTTCATAGCCCAAAATACTTTTAAACAGGGGAAATAGGGTGATTTTTCACAAAAATAGAAGAATAATAGGAGAGTAAATTCTTTAAAATAAAATTAATGTATAAGGTATCATATATAGAATTCAATATAAAACTCATAAGTTTCAAAATCGAAATATATTACATTTTCAACAAAATAGTTTAATTTTGAACCAAAAAAGAATAATTTTCCACCAAAGGAGATAAATTATCAACGAAATAGTTGAGTTTTCAAGCTAAAAAGTTTCAGAAAAAAGTTGACTTTAAATCCCGAAATATGATTCTTTAACAAAGTAGTAAGTTATATATTTAACCGCATCGTTGAATTTTTGACCTAAAAAGCTGAATTTTTAACGAAATAGTCGGATTTCTAAACAAAAAGAGTATTGTTTACCAAAAAAAGTTTCAGTTTCAATTAAATAGTTGAGTTTTAAAGCCAAACAGACCAACTTTTTGGAAGACAGTTTATTAAACATTTCAGAATGATAAATTTTTAATCAAAATGACTTACTTTGTGTGAAACAGTTAAATTTTAAACCAAAAAGATTACTTTCTAACAAAATACTTGAATTTTAAACAAAATTTGCAACGAAACAGTTGAATTTTCAACCACAATGATGAATTAAAAAAAATAATTTTCAACAAAGAAGTTCTACTTTTAACCAAGTAATTGAATTTTCAATAAAAAAAGATTAATTTTCAACGAAAAATGTAATAGTTGAAATTTCAACAAAAAAAGATTTTACTTTTAAATGAGAAACAGTTGAGTTCAACCAAAAAAGACGTTCTTTCAACAAAATAGATGCATTTTTATACCAAACAGATGAATTTTCAATATAAGTGTTGAATTTTCAACTAAAGAAAAAATTTCTCTGTCAAGAGAGAACAACAAATTTAAACCATATTTTTTAATTTTTAAACCAAAAAGGCAAATTCTTTAGAAAACAGCTTAATTTTCAACACAAATTTCAACTAAAAACGATCAACTTTAAACCAATAATGGAATAGTTCATTTTCAGTTAAAACAATTAATTTCCAACCAAAACAGAATGAATTTTCAACAAAATAGAAACAGGAAGAAAAGAGGAATTCTATAAAAATGGAGTCACAAAAGCTTTTACCTCCCCCCCTGACAGTATGCCACAGTTTTTAAACGGCGCCTTAGTCAATGGAGAAACATTGCTCGATGAAGCAATCCAAGTTTAAATAGCGCTAAATGTCATTTTACTATTTCTGTAATTGAAAACACCAGCTAAAATAAAGTAACGGCGCTCTTGACTTCCCAAATTCCAAGGTTATTCATCAATTCCAAATGAGCATGTTTTATGGACTCATAACTCGCAAATATCAAAAATTACATAACTTTATTTGCGGTGAAATTGCATCAAAAAATTAAAGAACCTAATAATCTGTTAAAGTATTCAAATAAGATTATAAAAAGTATTACGGTTTAAAAAATCTCTCACCTCTAAAAATCGCATTCAAATCCTTGATTGCTAGGAGAATCACATTCTGAATAAAATTCACAGCAAAGGAATCTACAAAACTGAGTTGGGTACCAGATATTTGGATTGCAGTATTTGCTATAAATGATAAATGCAGAATTAATATTATTTTATATGTATATTCTTATGTTCTAAAAAGTGACTGTTTCCACAATTCTCAAACTCACGATTGAAAAAAGGACCAACTTTTTTGTAACATGAAACTTCATAAAATGCAATTTCTGACATTTCAGTTGATTTCAATGTAGGAAAAGTCAAAAACAGTCAAAAACTAAAAATTTAACAATAATCCAATAACAAATAATTTCTGAAGTCTGAATAATATCGAAACAAAATAAGTCGATTATCAGAGCAGTTTTTATGGAGCTTAATTCAATTTGATCCAGTTTGGTTTTAATTGAGGTTAATAAAAGGATTTTGAATTTCTAAAAAAGGTAGTTTATTCATAATAATTACTGTGAGTAGAATAATTATTAGTAATTTTTGAAGGAAAGAAACACAAAGTTTAGACAAAACGTGCAAAATAAAAGTGAATCAATTAATTTAACCTAAAATATTTTTATTTATATATTCTTAAATTTGACTTTTAGGTTTAGATATCAACAAAATTATCCTTTTAACTTGATTTTCTCATGAAAGGAATTTAAGGGATGAATTTTGACGTGCAAAACTATTGGAAACGAAAAAGAATTCTCCGGTATACATTTTACATGAGCTTAACAAATAAAATATATATTTCTCAAATAATTCAAATCTCTGGATTTAATAATATTATATAGATGTATTCCTTTATTCAAACTCAAAATAATATTTTTTTCTAGACTTTAAGAATAACAGTGAAATGTTAGACTTCAGTCATGGCTTGAGCCAAGGGAAATTCGACCAAGATGAATTTTTCCTTGACGTAGGAAAAAATAAGTAGATGTCCTAGAAAGTTTATATTCTGCAATGTCCAAAATTCCCCAGAACTTAAAAAATCTACAAACTAGCGAAGCATCTGATGACACTATGTGTGAGATCACAAAAGCTCTTGCTACAATAACTGAATCCAATAAAAAATTGCATGCAAATTTTGGCAAAGATCTAATCGAATGGGAACCTTTTGTAGAATTGGGTGCTGTCCACAAATTGTTAAATGCCCTTAAACCAGATTCTCTAAAATTCACCGAAAGCACAGAATCTTGTTTGAGGGAAATAATTTTCAGATTAGAAAAATTACTCGGCGACTCGACAAGGCATGATAAAAAAATTAAGAATCTTCTTGCACGTGATAATTCTTTCGTAAAATGTGAACAATGTGGCGTGATAAGTATGAAAAAAAAGAAAAATAATCGTGTGATTTGGAAATCTTTGGATAAAAATACGCAAAACTTAAAAACTCAAAGGTGATTATTGGTAATGATATGTCTGATATAAATAAATAATTCGTTTTTGTAATTATTTATTTACCAAAGATTGTCAGGAGGACGTTCCGAGAATACGAGTTATTCAAAAGTCTACGAGGAAAGAAAAAATTGTATTCAGAAAGATGAGATGAAAAGTTATTGCGTTTCACCCCGATCAACAGAGAATGTAAAAAACGTCCAAAATCGAGATGACAAAAGATACCAACAATTTTTCAAATCCGATGATTCGACTAGGAAAGAATTTCCTCCTGTATGTAGATCTATGGCTGCAGAAAGAGAAATCCATTCTATTTTGAACAATGACAAATCTAAGGATAAAAAATGCGATGATCGAAAGCTTGTTACCCAAAAAATGTTTACAAAAAAATTGGATAAATATTCAGATCGACCTTTAATCGAAGTGAGTGCTCCAAGTCGAAAGGCATCTAACATTCCAAGATCAATTGCAAAACTTGCACAAAGAAATTTGTGTCGAAAAATGAATAAAAAAAATGTAGATTTTGAGCTAAAAGAAATTATAGTTGATACGAAGGAAAGTAATAATACCATTATTAGGACAGGAAAAATCAAAGATAGTAGGGAATATAAAAACTATAAAAATAGTGTGGAAGTAAAAATAGAGAATCAATTGAAAGAAATTAAATTGGAAGAGGAACTCAATCCGAAAATTTTTGTGGACAATGGGACTCAAGTAAATCAAGATTTCACAAATCGAGAGGATCCTCAAAATCACCTAAAATTGAAATTTCAGGATGAGTCAAAAGATTGCCGTGAGAATCAAGATCTCTCAGAACAAGAGTTTCACAATGATGAAGATCAGTATATACAGTACCATGTGAAACATTTGGCAAGGGGGGATTTTTCTTCTTTTCAAGAAAACGAAGATTATTCTACCTTTTTAGAAGCTGAATCATTATATCCTCAAAACAGTTGCGGTTTAGATGTTGATCCTTTAGGATTTGATAATTGGTTTTTTGACGAAGAGAATTATCTAGAGAAAGCTAATTTTGAAGCTATCAAGCAGGAAATCAGTTTGAATGGTTTGAAAGCTTTTTCAAGCGCAGAAAATATATTACAATCTGAGTTGAAAGAAAATGAAATCAGAACATATGTGTCTACTTCAGAAGAAAATTTGATTCATGAATCGATGGCATTATTGAAAAAATCAAAAGGAATTTTAAAAGAAAGCTCATCTTCAAAGAAGACGCATTCTGTTGGAATCCAAACTGTTTGCCGTTCTTCTCTTGATATTATTCAACTGATAAGAGCCCAAATTACAGAAGCAATCGATCGGTAAATTTAGGAACTAAGTACAAAGTTTGTACGTCAATTACTTCATAGGTAATATGAGTATAATATTATTCTACTACATTATTATTTGCATAATTGACAGATTGGCAGATGACCAAATGATTGAATGTGAGCCCAAGAAGTTTGATGAGCATCCGAAAAATAGACTCCAGATGAGTTACAAATATCCCTCAACGATGTCCTCCAGCAGTTGGACAATTACTGACGTAGGACCAGACCACTCAGAATCTTTTGAAAAGAAAATGGACCACGAAAAACTGATGTCTCCTGAAATCGTAAGTACAATTAGTTTGCATGAAAAAGCCTCGAAAAGATTTTCAATGCACACTCAAGTTCTGGAAGGTAAAGAAGAAATGGATTGGGAAACCTTTGGGGAATTGGTAGAAACTCTGCACCCTACTCAACGTCAATTATGGCAAGACATTTTTGCAGCTGTGAGGAACGAGTCAAAACGAGTTGCAGGAATAAGCGGAGCATCGACGGAAGTTTCTATTGAGATCAGATCTCTACCGAAGAAAAAAAGAAGGAAGGAACAGAAGGCTACTGAAAGTGGAGATGAAATTGCTTTTGAGATGGACATGACTTTGAAGGACATGGAGAACTTTTTGGAAAAGCAACTTAGGTCTTGTCTGCTTGGAAAAAAGAGGACAAAACGGGAAATGATCGAGGAAAGTTGGAAGTAGTAGATAGTTTCAATAAAGATTCAGATTTACAAGGCAACAACATTTTAAGTCGTGTTCTAAACATCGAGTTTTGATGTTCTCGTATAATTAGCTGCACGAGTTATTGTTTGAACCTAATCATGATCACATATGGATAAAATTATATGTTGCAGAAAAAACCCAAAATCAGATGTACCAAAACGTTACATAAACCGAGCAATTAACCCTCCCTATAGCCTTAAAGATAAAAACCGGATAGTTATATGCCATACCTAAAAACATATCTGCAGAATATATATAAATGTTACCAATCATCAGGTTTGTTGACCTTGTCTGATTACCCTGATTATGATCAATTCTGTTTTAATAAACAGGTGCCAAAGCGATATCTATAGATCCTGAATTATGAAATTAAGATAGTCCTGGCGAGATGTGCCAACATTTCTGAAAATGAATATAAATCAATCATTTATACTGTTCAGTTCTTGTAGCTACAAAATATATCTTCGAAAAAATGAAAGAGACCATCATCAGATGTTTCAAAGCATCTTTCAAACAAGAAAATTAATATTTTAGAATATTTACGTATCCTAACAATCAAATAATCTAAGTCGTAAATACCTACTTTTACTAGTCAATCAAGTTTCATTAAATAAATACCAAAAAACTTCTTTCATGCCAAAGAATTTAAGAGCACTTCTGGTGGTCGGATCATGATCTATTCCACTTTAACAAACCACATATTTCAGAAATTGAACACAGCATTATCACGTTTGACTAAACATTATTTAAATAACATAATGAAACCAAGTAAAAGTTAGGTGAATCAAAAACGCTCAATTATACTTTAACAAACTATGTCTTTCAGAAAAAAAGTAAAATCATCATCAGATTTGCTAAGATGTTTTGCATCATCATATCCTTCAAATTAAACCATCTTAGTGTTCTAGGAAATTTGTCCGGGAGAATTTAAATCATAGCAAACATCAGGTATGCTGAGACATCTTCTAATCATCATAAATCAATCATTTGCAATATTTTAATATTCTAAAATTTGAAAAAACTGAGATCGTCATATCATGATATTTGCCATGCCTTAGAAAAAACTGGATAAAACCATCATTAGATGTGGTGCCAAAATGGCGTCTAAACAACCAAAACTAAACAATTAGGATACCCTGGTATTTTAACATCAAGTTTTGTTGCTCGGATAAAATGGAAAAGTCTTGAATAGGTAAGGTCGTTGGTATTTCGAATGGGTTGGTCCAGCAGCAGATTCTTGGGCTGATCGATGGACGGCGGCGCATTAGATTTGCCAAGAGCCGCGCGCATTTCCATTCTATCCTCCGTGAAAATACGTTCCTCACATCATCCCTCTCAGTCCACGAGTCACCCTCAGGTGGCTAAGGTATATCACTCTCAAATCATGCATTTTCTTCAAAATGCCGGAAGTATGCCACTAGGCCAACTGGCACGTGATCCCCTATCATGTTGCCTAAAAAAATCTTCATTATGCCGATTTGTGTTTGTTCCGTTGTGCAAATAAACCTCATTTGTGGTAATCGTATTCTCAACTTTTCTACGTCTCTCATCTAAACTTTTGCTTGCATCCCACAAACAAGATACTGCACAATTTTACAATTCTTCTAAACACACTTATTCTCTGAATTTAAATTTTGAAGAAATTTTATTCTAAAAAAAATTCTATCTTGAAAGTGGAACCACCGTTCGAAAACGAAATCCTCTCGATACAAACATTGATGATTTGTATTACTTATCCAAAGCACAATTGATAATTTGGAAGAGTCGCTTCCACTACTTTCCACCGAAGATTATTCTAAGGTATGATTTTAGCTATCAATTACACTTTAAAAAGTTAAAATTCCAAACAAAATTGAATGAAAATGACTTTTTTTTTATCTAGAAGAAGCTAAGATGGAGCAACGAAAATCTTTGGATTTTGGCTTTCAAGAGCAACCTATACCCATTCCTATACAAATGTATCTTTGGTCTCAAATGCGGTGGGTGGACGCAAATTTTAATTATTGCCTAATAGTTTCATTGAGGAAGTTCTCTTTTAAATATTTCAATTTGCAGGCCATTCACTCGAGCGAAGCTTGGCAAAGTTCACGAGGCTTCATGCATGGTGAGATTTATGCTAATATTATAAAAATATTTTATTATTAATTTCAACTAACTGCAAAGGCGAATTCCAAATTTGATTTGATTTTACTCGAAATTGTTGACAAAATAATAATAAGTTTGAAGTTTAACGAATGATATCAAAAATTCTAATCTGTGATGTTCTGTCTGCAGTGAAGGATTATTTTTGTACTTTAAGCCTGAGATAATATTTAGTAAATATTAATTTAGGAAGTTTATTGTATTATTGAGACTAATTTAAATATTTTCTGAGGCTGGATTGATGTTCCTGTGTCAGTAGAGGCCAGATTCGATTTAACTTGTGGGTATTCCAATATCCCAGGCATAATAATTTCCACTTGGTGCCTAATTTTATTGGGATATTGGAAGGAGATCAATTAGATTATTTGGATTACGATGAACTGATCTGACTAAAATGTAAATAGATCCTTTTATTTAATTATTCTGATTACTGAGAAAAGTGGATCATTGACTCCAGAAATTCGCTTCTAATGTACAATATTTAATCGAATCATGAGAGATACGTATTTTTGTCAGAAACGTAATTTTGTCTCAGTGAACATTTTTTCTCGATATAGGAGTAGTTGCTTACGTAATGGTCTTTTCCTTCTACTTTGCCTTATGGACTTTGATTATTAATGCAAAATGAACGTTAAACTTGATGAAAAGGAGATTTTTAAGCTTCTGTAAATATTTTTAAAGATAAAATTCAAGCTGTGTTAAATTGTAAATAAATCTAATTGTAAATGTACACGATTCAAAGACTCAAGAATTGGTAGAGTATTATATCATAATGATGAGGAAATACTGAAAGAGGGTAATTTAAAGATAATATAATTAATTAGATTTGAAAATTGTAATTAGAATTGAAATAGACGTAAAGTGAGCTTTGAATCGTGAAAAAGTGAGGTAAATCTTAATAACCGATCCAAATCCTGATTTATCCTGAATTCCTTTGACAACCTTTTCCTGCCTGAGCAATCCGACCTGCACTAACAAAAAAAAACCTCCACGCGGCCGTCTCCACGTGACACCTGCAGTTCTGTCAACACGCGCCCGGTCATCATGTAAGTTCGCTATCCTATTGCCACCTGCTTTCAATCCGACTGGCTGCATGATATCGTGCTAATTGCCACCTTTTTGTTACCATTACCACGTAAATTTGTCTAAAAACCAATTTCTCTTATCCATTTTATTTATTTCACTTACTTCTTGTTTATCTAGTTATAATTCTATAAGCCTTTTTTATTTAAATACATTCAAAGATAATATGGTGGCCATCCACATATCATATAATCGGGTTTTTACTATACTTTGGAAAATTCCTCATCTGTAAATTAAGTTTCTAGAAATAATCCGAATTTTAAATCGCAGATAACATACCGAAAGTGCAACTTTAATATGTGTTACGAAAAATGGTGACAATAAAAAAAAAAAAAATATTTCACTGACCGAATCAATTTTGAATCGGACTGTCAGTTCATGCTAAAGTCATAGAATCATTTATCCCTTAAAAATGTTGTTTATATTACGTTTATTGTTATGAGAATTTAAATGTTAAAAATCGAAAACGCAAATCATTAAAAACAATCAACATTTTCGTTGAAAATATGATATTTTATAATCTAATATAGGTGATTATCTTCTTCCAGCTGATTCTTATAGAATATCTGGTTTTCTTTCGAAATCCCTTGGAGAATTTTTAAAGAGTTCAAAATTGGTAAAATGGCGGCGCTTTTTCTGAAAATATTCACAGACAATTTATTTCAAAAATCACCGTTTTCATTCATCTGATTTTTTCTGGATTCGTCCTAGTGTAAAGAGTATATTTCATGTTAGTCTGCCTTGCGCTCGCGCCTCAGAGAGAAAAGAGATTTTTGTTGCAAAAGGAAAATTAATGTTTTATACCAAAACATCACAAGATACGAAAAAAGTCAAACATACACAAATTTTTCTATAAAAAAGTTCTTCAAAACTGTCTCTTGGAACATTTTTCTACCTCGCGTTATTTTCGAGATTTTTGCAAGAATAGGTATAAAATCCTTGAGGATTAATTTTGTTCTCAATAATACAGTTTTATGGTATGACGAAAAACCAAAAAGGACTTAATTTAACAGTCTTGGCAACGAATTGGTGGGATATTAATAAAGGAAGTTAGAAAAAATGGCAGGTGAAAATCAATTTTAAAGGATTTCATACTTTTTTTCGAAATAATGTTGAAAATAACGCGAAATGAAAAAAGTGCTAGAAGACATTTATCTAGAACTTTGTTAGAGAAAAAAATTGTTGTTTTGACATTCTTCTTATCCTGTGTAGATTTGGCAAAAAATAGGAATTTTCTGTGTATAATCTTTACATTAGGATGAATCTAGACAAAAATCCAGAAAAAAGGGTAGGGTTTTTGAGTAAATTGACTTTGAATATTTTTAGAAAACCCGCGGCCATTTTGTCATATATATGGACTTTTTAAAGATTTTTCGCGGATTTCGCAATAGGACAAGAAATTATATTAGAATCAGCTAGAAAAAGATAAATACCTATATACAGTAGGACTTCTCGGATCGGACCTCGATTTTGTTTTGTTTTTGTATTCAAAGTTTATTATAATTAATAATATCAATTTGTAATTTTTATACGAACTTAAAAACAGTTACAAAAATTATAAATAATTATCACATATCTAGATTTTCAAACTTATAAATATTACAAATTCGAGGTCCGATTCAAGAGGTATTAGAATAATAACATCACACATTTAACCAAAAATTAGGCCATTTTTTGATGATGGTAAGATAACTGTCGTCTTATTCCCTTTGAAAAGCACCATATTTAAGTTGTAAATGACTCTTTGAATTGGAGATGAATGCAGTTCGCTACAAAAACGTGTTTTTTCAATCGCGAATTTTCAATGAATTGTATTATTTATAAATAAAATAGGTTTAGAGATTTTTTTCTAACAACTTGTAATTGCTTGTCAAGTTTGGCAATGGTATTTAAAATTCAGCAAAAAATCGTACTTCTGAGTCAATTTTTTTTTTAATTTTCTTCGACTTTTATAGGGTTGTTCAAGTCAATGGAAAATAAATTCTACTAAAAACTGCCATTTTTGCAATTGTTTAGAAAATTTCAAAGAGTTTCACAACTAAATGCATATTTTTACAAAAATCACAATTTTCACATTGTACTTGAGGGGTCGTCTTATATATCACGTAATGCTTCTAGGGTGATGGAGTGTTGAATAGAAACCTTTTATAGTCCTGTTACGATTAAAAAAATTAGACATTAATTTTTGTCATCACAGAATCATATCTTAGGGAAAATATTTTGTTATCAATGTAGAATTTTTTGAAATATTAACAGAAACTACGTTTTTCTCTATTTGGTCAATGGGGTACTTATTTACAATTGTTTTTAAAATAATTTTTCATAAAATTAGTTCCTAGGCTATGTCAAAATATTTATAACATACAGGGAAAGTCAGGGAAATATCAGGGATTTTGAGAAAATGGCAACAGTCAGAGAATTTCTGTAAGACGCTCTTTATAAAATAATTGTCAAAAACAAACAGGACTGCCACACAGTGACTTTTTGTCACTTTTATCTCAAATCACTTTTTAGTAACTTTTTTGAGATAAAGTCACTATAGTCACTTTTTTAAATGAAAAGATCACTTCATTCACTTTTATTTCAATAAATTAACTATTTGACCACTATTGAATTCAGATCTATACCTATTTCTGAATTCTTTAAAATCCTTTGGAGTATTTAAAAACATTCCAAGAAATTTTTTAAAAATTTCAATAATTTGAAGGGATTTCAAAGGATTTTAAAGACTTTAGATTATTTTTTTAATTCCATGTGATTTTCAAGAGCTATAACAAATGTCAAGGAATTTTCAAAATTTTCAAAAGATTTGAAATATTTCAGGGTAATTTAAAAAATTCCCAGAAAAAGTTTCAAGAGCTTCAAAGAATTTCAACGCATTTGAAAAGATTTTAAAGGATTTGAAATATTCTAGGGTATTTCATATGAATATTATCATTTTCAAGGGATTTGAAAAGTTTCAAGGAATTGAAAAAAATTTCAAGGGATTTGAAATATCTTAAGGTATTTTTAATAGATTTGAATCATTTTAAGTGATTCCAAAGTATTCATAAGATTATAGGGTATTTTAAAAGATTCCACGGCATTTTTCAGAGCATTAAAAAGTTTTGAGGGATTTGAAAAGGTTTAAAGGGTTTGAAATATTGAAGGGAATTTTAAAAGATTCCAAAGAATTTGTTTATTGATTTCAATAATTTGGATGGATTTCAAAATTTTTAAAAATATTTAAGGGTATTTTAAAGGATTTCAAGGGATTTTATAAGATTTCCGAGGATTCCAATGATTTTAAGGGACTTTAAAATCTCTCAAGATATTCTAAGAAATTTTCCAGGATTTAAGGAAGTATCCGATTTCATAGGATTTCAAGGGATTTTATAAAAAATTTTAATTCTTTGGAATTTTCTTCAATGTTTAAAATTCACTGGAATTATTTTGAATTTACTTAATTCTACTCAATTCAATGGATTTTTAAAAGTTTTTGGTTAATTCATCTTGAAGTCATTTAAAATCACCTTGAATTCTTATGCATTTCTTCAAATTCTTTTTAATTACCAATCCACTCTTAATGAAATCAATGGAATTTCATTAATTTTTTCAAATTTTTGCCCATTTATTTTATTTCTTTTGAATATAACTTGAATAGTTTTTAATTTTTATAAATATAATACGTTTGAATCCTATCAATTAAATTTTTTTCTTTAAATATTAATGGTTTTGCGGCCACCCTGAAAACGTTTTATTTATAGAGAAAAAGTAAGATTACTGAAATTCACGTAACAGTAAGGGGGGTGGGGGTCACGTACCGTTGTTACGATAACGTTACAAGGAGGGAGGGAGTGTCCAAAAATCATCCAAGAAGGCGTTTCGTAATATATGGACGACCCCTTATTGTAATTTATTTTAATGTGAAAGTTCATTTCCATCAGGAAAGTTACTTTTTTTTTTTAAATTCATAAGTGATATAAATATCGCATTATTAGTATCCCCCCACCTTTTTCTTAAAATAACGTGATGTATTGATGGTCCCTATAGCAAATATTCTTTATTCTCACGTAATGCGATTCCAAGGAATTTCAATTATATGCCAGTTAATTAAATAGCAGACTGGCTTTTGCCATTATGAATAGAAGTATTCCAAGTCAATAATAAGAATGAGGGTTCTAGCGCCCTTTTATAGAAACCATAAGTTATGAGATTGATCTTTTTTCTCGAACGAAAAACCTTTCCTTCCTAGGCAGACATCCCTGATGCCTTTTATCATGTTCTAAAATTATGAGTTATGGGATATAAATTTCTATTACGACTCTTAAATTATTATTGTGTCTGCTAATACTATTACATTTCTCCAATTTTTTATTAAAATAACGAATGTATCAGTTCCAGTAAGAACTAATGGATATTCTGAAATGTGATACTTTGAAAAAGTGAATTCTCTCGTTACTTCTTGTAATATTTGAGAAAATTGAAATTTGTATCATTTTCAGTCTCCTGACTCTGACTTAAGAAAATGCACTTTCTTGTAGTTTAACAAAAAATTATATTTTATGACTTTAAATTTTCGAGATAATTTAGTAATGAAATTCTGCGTTATTTAAGTGAGTGAGATAATGAACTTTTGCTTGAAAGCATGCTTTTGTGTATATTTAATTTATTATTAGAGTTCCTTCACTTATCGTAATACTTCGCTTATTGTAATACACATTTTTTTCATTTATAACACTTCTTTCTCTCCTCACGTGCGCACAACCCGAATGGAAACACTTAAAAAGCACTTAAATCACCTTCATAAAAAAAGTAGTTGAAACAGGTTGTCATCATAAAAAATGAATTAGTTATTATTAAACATCGACAGCAAATTATAAAGTTGAGAAATTATTCAGTGGCCAGGGAACAGTTCACATAAATCAAATTGGCAAATTGTAGCACAATTACTATATTATATAAAAATATTTGATTATTTATACTGTAGTATAGTAACAATTATAGTGTAACACTACAGAAATATCATCACATTGTTTTGTAATTTGTAACCCATGATAGTAGGAGTCTATACCCTCTACACATATTTTTCCACAGCATATTTTTTCAGGAATTTATCTGTTTGTAAAAAAGAATCAATTGTGTTAATAAAATCGATTAAAAATGACTGTCTGTTAATCTAATATCAAAAAGTATTCAGAAATACTTTAAAATAAATACATTGAAAAAAACCTTTCTTTTAGTATAAACTTAAAAAGGTATTTTACGAGACATCTGAAATCAAATTTGTCAACTAATTGATTCTTAACATTTTTTATCAGCTCAATAATTTTCATACCGCTAAGTCTTTGTATTTGAATTCCAACTTTTTTAGTTTCTTGGTAATCTAACGCCTGAATGATATATTTGTAAACCTACAGTATTGTTGATACACATTTTGAGTGTTTGAAAAAATATTTTTTTTGCAAGTTTGTTTCCTTGGTATTAAGAAACCTAATTATTCCATGCGATACTAATGGATTGATGCAGGAGATGAAAGAAGCTTGCACGGTGAGTTTTCTGTATTTTAAAATTGAATGATCAAATTATGTTCAATTTTTAGGATTGCGTCTTTTACAATCTTATAAATTATAATCATATTAGAATTTAAATGTAAAAATATATTTACAATATTGTATGCGGACTGAAAAAGCATTGTTCATGATTTTTCAATAGTCAATGGAGAAAGTGTTGGTCCAAAATCTGCAGAATGAACTCACACCTTCTTTGAGAAAAATGTTGGCTACTATCCCAAGGTGGCGTTTGATTCAATCAGCTCTTCCTGTTGTTCTTCATGCCACGGCAAACGTCTTGAACAGCAAGTGGGTTTTTTTTCACCAATTTCATGCACTATTTTTATTTCAAATTACTTTTTTTCTGTTATCTATACAATATATTTCTCATTTTCCTAACTATTTATTTCATTAACTATTTTCTTGAATGTTTCTTCAGCAAAATATTATATGGATTTTAATTCTGTAGATAAATTCTGACATAATTTAATCTTTTGATTGCAGAAAAGACCTACAAAATCTGGGTGCAATGGAAACGACACTGTTATACATTTTGCACTGGATTTTGCTAGATTCTGCAGAAGAATGTGCTGACTCCGATGCTGACATCAATAATCCGTTTTTCTATCTTTTTTCGATTCCAACAATGACGGTAATTATAATAATCATGTCAGGGACCGCATCTATAATCTACGTTACCAATTTGAGGGGGGAGGGGGTCGCGTCAATATGTTACAATTCGTGATGGCCCTGCAACGGTACAGTTCAATAATAACTTGAAAAATTTGAGAATCACTTCAATGTTTCAGACTGCACACTATTTCCCCTATTCCCCTCTTTTCTTCTTTTTTAAAGAATTCCTCTTTTTCCCTTGTTTTCTAGAAACTTCCCCTTTTTCCCTTTTTTCTCGTGTTTTCGCTTAAATAAGAACTGAATTAAAAGAATTCAATGAAAAAACCCATCTGTTTTTGGTTAAAAATTCAACTACTTGGTTGAAAGTTTAACTACTTTGTTGAAGATTAATTTTTTTGGATAAAGATTCCTCTCTTTTGCATAAAATATATTTTTTAACAGAAAATTTAACGTCGTTTTTGGTAGTGAATTATTTATCCTCTTGGTCAAAAACTCATCCTTCTGGTTGATATTTCAACTATTTGGTTAAATGTTGGACTCTTTTATTGAAAATTCATTTCTTTTTTGAAGATTCATAATTTTTGTAAAAAATTCATTTCTTTTGGTTACTTTTTTATTTATTCTTTATATATAAATGCTACTGTAGTGATTATGATGAATCGAAATTTGTTCAAATAATTATATTATTTGAAAAAAATTGCATTTAATATTTTTTTATATAAATCATCGTTCAATGGGGGACAATTTTTGGCAAAGCTCCACATTTCGGTGGCATACTTCGAGAAATGGTGATACCGATTTTCTAGTGCATGTCCCATATGTCGATATGTATAAATATGAGGATAGGCATGTTATGATAATGACGGTTAAAAATTTGATGTTCATCGTGTTTATTTTTAGAAAAGAAAAATTCAAAAAAAGTTTTTTTTTCAATTTCTTATTTAGGTATTTAGCCAATTGTATTTTTCACTTTTAATTATTGTTTTCATATATTATTAATATTACGTTTAAATAATCAAATTGGATCATATTACTTTTTTTCGTTGAGTAAATCGCGTTGAACTTTATATATTTTTGAATTATTGAATTACGTTTGCCATGCCACGCCATGTACTTGAAAAATGGGTCTAGCACGCGAGTAATTGGTAAATGCACCTCGAAAAATGGTGTTTTTGACACACTCAATTTTTACCACAATTTTTGTTTCACATTCTAAATTTTTGAAAGAAAATGCATACAGAAATGAAAGTTTGAGTTTGCCTATTTCCTCGACAATTGGTTCATTTACCCTATCAGTTTTATGTAAAATTTGACTTCTTCGGTTTCCATAAACTCTCCACGTTTTGAGGTCTCCTGAGTAAAAAAAAACGATTTTTAAGAAGGTGTCTGTCAGTCTGGCTGTCTGTAGTCTTTAATATGTAGTTTGTAGTTTGTAGGAACGATAACTTTCGAAAGATTGATCAGATTGGACTGAACTTTGGCACAAGTTTTTGTGGCATAAAAAGAAAGAATAAGTTCGTTTACCCGATATTTTTGACCAACGGTTCTGGTTCTATCCATCGAAAATGCTTTTTAAGAAATTAAAAATGCCATTCTCAAGGAAAAATATATGAGACATGGGAAAAATGTTAAAAAGCAAAATTTTTCATCATGAAAAGATGAACAAATTTTCCTGAAACCATTTTTTTTTGATAAGACAAATATTTTTCCTTTTATTCGTGAAAAATGTTATTAAAAATAAAAAATTACATTTTTCGGTAAAACTATGCAAGATACGAAAAAAATGAATGAACAAAAATTATTCATTCAAAAAAGATCTACAAATGTGTTTTCAATCATTTTTTCACAGCACGCGTAGTTTTTGTTTTAATCGTAAAAAATAAAATTCAAAAAAATTAAAAGTTTTGAAAAAATGGCACAAGATAAGGAAAAAATGAATAGACAAAAGTTGCTCACCAAAAAAAGATTGACAAATTTGTTATAAATTATTTTCTTTTAATTTTGAAAAATGAAATTACAAATGAACAAATCAACATTTTTGAAAAAAAGACATGAAGTACACTAATATGTTTAATAAAAAATATTTGGCCTAAATAAGATCTAAGAATTTGCTTTTGACCTTTTTTTTCCACGATACACGTGGTGAGAATGTGTTCGTTAAAGCCGAAGGTGCTTCAACAAAAGGGAATTCACAATCAATAAATTTCTGTTGTCGATTGTTTGACTTTTAATTTTGAAAGTCTTATGCAAAAATGTGGGAAAATGCAATGACTGTGCACGAAGTGCGAGATCCAACAGGCGCGCTTAAACTTGCGAGCGAATCGAGCCGCGCGCGATGAGAATGTGCCCGCACAACGGGCAGACTTTTTAAACATCAAATGTAACTATTCCATTTTTTGTTAAAAATTAACATTCTCAATTGCAGATTGATCTTTTCCAATTGAAAATTTAAATATATGTTTGAAAATTCATGTGTTTTGTTGAAAATTAACCTGTTTTGGTTCAACATTGTACTACTCTGCTGCAAATTCGTCTTTTTTTATAGAATTCAGCTATTTTTCATTTCAAATGAAAATGCTTTTTGGTTGCAATATCAACTACTACATGTTTCGTTCGGAATTCATATTTCATGGTTCAAAAATCAACTATTTGGTTAAAGTTCAACTATCTTGAAAAAACTAGGTTTTTATTGAAAATTCACTAGTTTAGTTCAAAAAATTCAACTGCTTCGTTGTGAATTACCACTTTTGTGAACAATTCGTTTTTTGCCCTAAAAATTCAACAATTTGGTAGAATATTAAACTATTAAGTTGAAAACTAACTTTTTTTGTGAAAAATTCATATTTTGTGTTAAAAATTAAACTACCTCAGTAAAAAATTGAACTATTTAGTTTAAAAATCATCTTTTGGCTGAAACTTCAACTAATTGGTTGAAAGTTGAATTTTACTGTTAACAATTCAAGTATTTTGTTGAAGTTATAATTTTTGGTCGAAAATTTAACAGTTTTATTGAAAAATTGTTCATAGAATTTAATATTAATCTATTTAGATGAAAATACATCAGTTTTTGATTTAATTTTAATCCTTTTGGTTTGAAAATTCATCTTTGTATGTTGAAAATTCAACTATTTGGTCAAAAATTCAACTGTTTTGTTAAAAATTCGTCCATTTGGATTGAAAGGTTGAAATTTAACTGTTTTATTGGAAATTCAAGAATCTTCGAAAAAATTCGTCTTTTTGGCTCAAAAATTTAATATGATATTAATATATAATATTCAATATGGTAATATATTAAGAATTTTTCCCCCTATTTTCGTAAAAAATCACCCTGTTTCCCCTGTTTTGAGAGAATTTTGGGCTGTGAGGTCTGATATTTTAATATTTTTAATGTTAATTTATTGATACCGAAGCTTACAATTCACCGCACGGTTACGTAGGCATATTCGCAAGGGATACATTTCTTTTTCAAGGGGGGAGGGGGGGGGGGTAAATACAAAACTTCGGTTGTCAAATGGAGGGACGGGAGGTTCAAAAATAGACCAAAATTGGTAAAGTAGTTTGTGAACAGCTCCTTATTAAATTAACAATTTTATTATTAATTTTCTTTCAACTTAAAAATAAAATATAATATTTTAACCACTTTTAGAGAAACAATATTCTATTAGGAAACTAAGGATGATATTTTGCAGGTTTTTGTTTATCTTTTTGCACCTCTGTGCAATCATCTAAAGGACGTAGATTTCAAGTCGAATCTTCGACTCGAAAATGGTTTGAAAATATGGAATCCCTTGTATGAATGTCGACATCCAGAAGCACCTTGTTTTACAGCACACGTTCGCCCAAAACCAAGAGCACTTTGGAGCAGATCAACACGAACAGTAAAAAAACCACCGGTTCAGGATGACGTATTTTTTGGAAGAAGTAAGAATTTTAATTTTTTTTGAAACTCCATAGTCAAAATCTACTAAACATTACCAGGGAATAAAGATGAGAAAATTTTTATCTAAAATATTATTTTTAATCGAATGACTGGAATAAAATGGTATATTTCAATTATTTTAGACGCTGATAGTCCACCGAGTCACACAGCAAGTATATCTGACTCAAGTATTGCACCTTCATTGAAGCATCAAGATGATGATGTAAGATTTTAATAAAAAGTCTGCAAGGCTTATATTATTGACAAATGGAAAATTTAATACCAAATGAAAAAAAAGTTATGAGAGAAGAATAAAACTATGGAAAACCTTTATTTTTCATTATTATTCAAAATAAATAATTGATTTGTTTAGGGTTCGTGGGTTTCATCACCAAAAGATACAGTATTTCCTGAAACCATACCAGAAGAAAGTTCTAGTACAGAAGATGAGCATGTTGTAAGTTAAAATACACATATTTGTTCCACTTATCATGAAAGTACAATAGTAAATATTTATTTCTCACATTCAAAGATAAATGTTGTCATATTATATTCATTTTTGACTTTAGGTTATATTTCGATTACCATCCCTGAGTGAATCTGATAGAATGATGGATGGAGTAAAAGAGGTTTCTACCATTTTTGCAGTAAGTAAAGCCTAATTGACAATTTGTAAATAGAATTTTCACCATACATGTCAAAATATTTAATTATCAACGAATGTTAAATATAGAGTAATTATTTCAATCATGAAATGTTAATTTCCAATCAGGGCGATGCAAGTATTTTTCATGTTGCAATGGGAAGATCGAACAGCTCTCAAAAATCGACTTTGACAATAGAACAAGTCACTGCTATTTCCGGTTTAGACACTTGTCAACAGTTTCAAGGAAAATCGAGCAAAAATAAAGATGAAAAAGGAGACAGAGATTTTCGTTATGATGAACCGAAAGAGAAAATTCCGGTAAGTCAAAGAATTTCCAGCGATGGAAGTGGAACTCGAGTGTCAGCAATTGATGCTGATATACGTGCAGCTACTTTTCTGGATGTTTCTGTTTTGAGATGTCTTTTTATTGCCCAGTGGCAGGAAGAAGGAATATTTTGGGCTCTTCAATATTTATACAACAGGTAAATGTTTTTCTCATTTATAAATATTCAACAAAAAATATTATGAAATTGTATGAAATTATAAAACAAAGGTTGAAGAGGATAAGTGAAGAAAGTTCAGTTCAACAAATGCCTAGACGTCGTAGCAATTCTCTTCCAATTCCAAAAATTGAGGTTTCCATTTACCAAAGTCCAGAGACCAAGAAAAAGGAAGATGAAAAGGAATTTATAGATATTCCTGATACTAAAGATACTACAGCTGCTGCTGGTAAGAATTATTTACTTATCCACGAAAAAAAAAACAATTATAATTTTATCAATTAGTTTTAAAATACAAATTTTTTAATCATGCAGATGGCAGTCATCCAAGAAGGGCCAGTGAAAAAACGAAAAAGAGAATGCATTTAGCCGATTTAAAAGCTTTTGTGGAAACAAAACTTCTCTCAAAATCTGAAAAGACTCTTGAAAAAATTGGTCAGGAAGAGCCAAAATCTTTTTATGAACAAGTATTTAATTATCAATTACATCTTTATATTTTTTTTTTTTGAAATTCGCATACTGAATAAAAAAATTTATGATTAATTCACAAATATTTTAAGGAATGCCATAGGAGTCTCGACACAGGAGATGATCATTTGACGAGACCGAGTTCCACCTACTCTAAAATTTTTGATGCTAGAGATATCGATCATATACAATATCCGACAAATTTAATCAAGGGGAAAAGTATGCCAAGCCTAAGGTACATGAAAAAGAAATTATTTTAATTACTAAACTTACTATTATCCTTTCTCAAAATTTAATCTATCTACTCTCCTTTCTCTACAAAACTTTATCCCTTTCAAACATTTATTTATAGACTGAAAAATCTAAATTATTTTTGATTTGTATTTATTTGGTTTCCTGAACGTAAAACTGCTTATTAAAAAATATACATTTTTAAGACTTTGAAGATAGTGTATGAATATTAGTGAAATTGTGTACAGAGTATTTTTTATTCGTGCGATGCAATTAACAAATTTATTAGATATTGCGAAATTTGTATTAAATTATAAATTAGGCTCTGAGGAATGTTTATAATGTACAAATCTTAGCTTATTTTAAACTATATTTATGATTATAGTGCAAAATTAGGATAGATACAATATTTTAATAAGAGAACTACTAGATTTCTAGATTAGAACCCAATATATTTCATTGATGTAAATAACACTATGAATATCAAATAGTTTGTAGTATTTTTTGATATAATGGTTATCTTGATAAAGACTGAGCATAAGTAGCTAATTCCATTCTACATTCATAATCGGAAGTACATAAGAATATTTTCAAATGTTTTCTAGAATAGCAAAATACATTTTTTCAGTGAAACTAAACTCAGAAAAATATATTACAATTCGCATCAATTATTACACTAAGTGGCTGTAACATACAACATATTGTATATCTTCCGAATTTTTTTTCTAGATATAATTTTGAATTAAAAACTATTACTTATTTATAATTTCGAAAAATATGATTTCAACTTATACCTATTCGTAATTTCTTTTTCTCTCTGTGCCGTTTTCTATCTATCGTATGTCTTTTCACCCCGAACTCGTGCTCAGCTGCTTGATTAACGAGCTGACCGCGGGAGGGTAAGTTAACTACTAAACTTAAAGAAGAGTCTCCATTTTGCAATAAACTAATATAACACGATTCTTGCGAATTTTCGACCATCAAGCACGAAACCACAATTCATATTGCCTATCATCATCGCTTTTCAATCAGCGCTAAAATTTGCAGTAGATCCTAGCTAGTCGCTTCTAATGTTAAATTAAATTGCGCACCGCGCACCTGCAAAAAAGGGTTTCGCAGCCTTGTATGATGTTAATTAAGTTGTTCAAACCTCTTCCTCCCATACGTTCCCACCCCTACACTCCCTACGTTTCCACACTACCGCTCCCCTCAATCAACCCTTCACTTCACCTCCCTTTCACATCTTCTTCTTTGTCTACATCCCTATCTTCTTAATTTTCCAGATAACACTCCCATTCACCTACTTCCCTTCCCCAGCCCTCACTTCCCCTACACTACTCATCCGAACTACCCTACTAGCCCGCCCGTCACTTCGAATAATTTTCCCTACTTCTCCTCACTTTCCCTCCCTAATTTCCCTTTACTTCTCCTACTCCCCCCACACCTAATTTCTCTTTCTTCCCCTCCCATAATTTCCCCTTATTTTCCCTAACTTCCCTCAACTTCACCTACTACCCATACCATACTTTCCCATCACTTCCCCTACTCCTGACATTTCTTCTACTTCCCCTCATCATTTCGACTGACTTCCCCTCACTTCCCTTGCTGCAGAAAAGTACAACGGACGGACGGACACCCGGATACTCGATAAAAACTATAAGCGTTTCTTTCCTGGGCTACGGAACCTTAAAAAAGAATTTCGTGATGAATAATGAAATTTCAAAAAAAAAAGAATATATATTGGTTTAATTCTCATATCAGCTAATTTAACGTAATTGAACAATTTTAGTATACTTGGTACTGAAAAATAAAATATTTGTTTTGAAGAATTAATTAAAAATTAATTACAAGCAATATTTAATATATACTTAAGAATGAAGCATGATGCACAGAACGCTGAGGCAAAATGTAGAAGAGGACGTAGATAGTAATTCAGTAGATAGATTCTTGTGCCTGAAGAAATACGAGAATTGGACAGCATGGAGATTAAATAACAAAATTATTTAAATTTTGAATTAATAACAGAATTCTATCTATAGGTACCTAGGAGACACCAAGGTTGAAAGAAAACAAAGTAATGTCTACAGTCAATCTCATGCTGCTAAAAATCCTATAATTACTGTTACGGAACATACGCCTACTCCTTCCCCGGATTACACGAGAAGACATGTAAATGATATTTAAAACCTAATTCATTATATGTTCAAATATAATTTGTATATTATTTATTGTTTTCTATTTTTTATGCCGTGTTATTAATTACTCATATATTCAAATATTTGTTGTATTTCTAAGTATTTACTTGTTAGAATTTATTATACACTGAAAAAAAAGGATAGCTGCAGTCAGCATATTCTGCTTAGCCTCCGCATGCTAGATGGTTGTGCTCCGCATCCTAGTAGGATTTTTAGCCGAACCATCTTGGATAGGCGCGGCTAGTATCTATCAGTTAGCTGGCGTTAGATGCGGACGATGGCTATCCGGCATACTGATTCTGCATATGCAATATATAGGGATGGCAAATATCCTGGTATTTTAGTGAACCAGATCTAATATTTTTAAATGATTAATCGAAATTAATTATTCTTGCGTGATTTATTGAATATTTAAGTTATAAATCTATTAATAGTTCTTATCAAATTTCGCAAGGATAAAATAAGTCACCAGATTTATATAATAATTATTATAGAATTATTCAAACATGTATATCAAAACATGTGAATACTAATATTAAAAGATTAAATTAAATAATTCAAGTTATATTTTGCACATTATAAGAATTACATTTGAAAACATGATTCTAAACATAATTGTGCAATTTAAAATAATTTTTAACGAATTTCAACAATTTGATTTCGATTAAATCTCTATTTATGTTTTTGAATGTAAATATTTCAGTAAATGTCGTAAATAGAGCGTAAATAACAATGAGTTAAATTTCGAGGTCAAGTCGTCCTGTCAAAGCGAGCAAGTAGAATTGTTTTGATTTACGTTCGAATATCTTTCCAAACTTTTCGAGATCCCACTCGATTAATTTTTCTTTTACCCACTCGTCCATGTTTTGAACGAAGTTTAATGAACAAATTCAATAAGTAGAGGAAATCACAATGATCGCGACATACGCAGCTGACGCGTCGTTCACATCTGCCCTCACAATTTAATGCAGTAGATGATAGGAACGCATATCCGCGAGGATAGGTGTGACAGATATCTAAGAACTCGCTCTAGCACCAATCTTGATACTAGCCACGGCTATCTCATGCATCCTTGCTCCGAAGCACTACAATTTGGCGTTCGCGGATATACGGATAGGGAGTGCGAGGATCTGCCGACACCTATCCAAAACATACTTGCTGCCAGTATCCTTTTTTTTCAGTGTACTCTTTGTGTTCTTAATATTTGTTGTAATTTTGAAATTAAAGATGAATTAACTTTCTTCAGGGTTCAATTGATAGTCAATTAGATGCAATTGGTATTCACGGATCACGCTTAGGTTGTGATAGGAAACCGAGCCTTACAAGGTCCCAAACCGACTCTAATATTACTTACACTGGGGATGAAATGCCAGAAGCTCCTGGATCTGCAAAATTTATAAATAGAGATGGTGATATAGATTTCCAAATGGTTCTGAGGGTGAGTATTCCTTTCCTATTTAAAAGTATCAAATTGGAAAATATGCAATTTTAAGTTGGATAAAAAATAATATTAGGATCGATAGAGATTAGTGTGATAATGGGTAATGAAAGAAAATCCGAAATCGTTGACACACTCCCGAAGAAAATTGAAAATATTTCGGTAGGCAAGTTTTTGTTGATTAAAGAAGAAAACGATCAAAAGAAGAAAGTCCTAAGATAATTTTGGCAAAATATGAAACAAGAATCTTCTCAAATATTTGATATATCATTATTCAACGTTAAACTTTATAATTTCGCATCACACTTACTCCTATTGACCCTACTTTTTCTAGCGAATCGAACAGAAAATGAATTTCCAAAACGTATCTCACACTGTTTATCACGAATTTTGGGATACTCCGTATACCAAATTTACACTTGAATCTGAAAGAGTAAATAATATAAAATATCACTACAATTTATATTTTGTAATTTTATTCATTATTTCTCTATAGGCTGTGCACAATGTTGCACTTCGAGAAAATACTTACTGTACGCTTCGAGTTTGTGAAATGATTCTTAATTTGGTTGTCGTCCTAATCGAAGTCGGCGTGCTAAATCAGTGCCTTCGTGAAGAAACCATGGGATATTTTAATGGTAAGTGTGTCTCATAAAAAACATATGCAGGAACCTTAAAAATACATTTTCCTCCAACAAATATTGGAAATCCAAATTTTGACTTTTTAGAATTTAAATTATATGTCTTGCCAGAACATAAATATTCTACTTATGCAGTTTTTTTTTGGAGTTTACTTTTGAAGAGTAAAATACATCTTAGTAAATCCATTTATACCAAAAATTTTGATTGAAGCCGTTTGTCAAAAAGGGGCCTAATTACTGAAGTATTGATTTCGAGAAAAATCGAAAAAGGTGAACTAGCGTAAATTTGAATTAATAATCACACATATATTTTAAATTAGGGCTAATAAACTCTTATATATCGCGTCTAGTGGAAGTTTAGCTTGATTTGCAATGCAATTGAGAAAAACATTTCTTACAGAGGAAAAGGGATGTAACTAATTTTTCTGCAAAGATCCCTTTTCTGTGATACATATTTTATATGCCTTTTCGAGAAAGTAAACATAGTTTCCCGTATTATTTATTACAAAATAATTTCCCTCTATTTCTTTTTGGCTTAGGACTTATGTTTTAAGAACTATTATAGAAAAATCAAAATAGTATTAATCTTTTTAACGCTATTTTATCATTGTAAACTTTTTTCCGTGGTGACGTTTACCGAAATTTTTTGTTTGTTTTCATAATACTTATATCCGTTTTATAACATTATTATTGTCCTTTCACGTGGTTCAAATTATTTCCAGCTTTTTGATTAGGCTTACCTCATTTTCATCGTAAGTTATATTTCAACCTCTAATATCAGCGGATATTTTAAAAATTACTTAGTTCTCTTTTCGAAAATCATCATACTTTGTAATCAATATTAAGATTAATTAAAGATTATTAATATTTTTTTTATTGCAGAATTCTGTAGAAGACATGTAATAGGGTATTTTTGTGTTTTTAGTTTTATTTTAAGCAAAACAATACTTAGGCCCCTTTTCGATAAGCGACTTAAAATATTATGTAAATAAAAAACAATCAATTAGAGAAGAGGTTGGCAAGCGACCCAGAACAAAAGTTTCGTAGACTAGGTCAGGAGTCACATGTTAGGATGAGGGGATCAGATGTTGAAGCTCAGGGCTTAAAGATCAATCTTACCAAAGAGCTTATAGATAAGGGTCAAAGGCCCAGACACAGTAGAGAAAGTTTGGATTGGTTAGCCGGCGATACTCCCAGGCTCACAATCAGCCAAAGTAGAATAAGATAGTGTTGACGAGACAAGTCAATTTAGTGACATCGTAAGGGACCGTGCATAAATGAACTATTCTATTTTTGAATAAACATTTATCCTTTTTACGTTAAAAATTCAACTATTTGGTTGAAAATTTCTGCATTTTGTAAAAATTTGGTCAATTTTGGTTGAAAATTAAACCATTTGGTTTAAAATTGATGTATTTTGTTGAAAATTCATTTTTTTAATAGAAAATCAATTTTTTGGGTAAAAATGCAATTTTTAGGCTGATAATTAAACTGTGTTAGTTGAAGATTTAAGTATTTTGTTGAAAATTCGTCTTTTTTGGTTATATGTAACAGTTTTGTGATTTAAAATGAAAATATTTTTTGGTTGAAATATCAGCAATTACATTTTTGTTAAAAATTCATCTTCTTAGGCTAGAAATTCAACTCCTTGGTTCAAAGTCGAACTAGTTTCTGAAATATTAATTTTTTGGTTAAAGATTCATACTTTTAAATTAAAATTCAACTGTGTTGTAGAAAATTCGTCTTTTTGGTTTGAAAATTCCACTAATTAATAGAAATTCAACTTTTTTTGTAGAAAATTCGTTTATTTAAATTGAAAATTAGTTCTTAATCATTTTTGGTTCAAAATTGATATTTTTCAGTTTAAAAATTGAATTATTTGGTTAAAAATTTATGTAATTTATTGAAAATTCCTCTTTTTTGGTAGAAAATGAATCTTCTAGGTTGAAAATTCAACTATTTGGTTAAAAATTGATGTATTTTGTTGAAAATTCACCTTTTTGGTAGAAAGATTTTCTTCTTGGTTGCAAATTCAACTATTCCGTTAAAAGTTTATGTAGTTTGTTGATGACTCCTGTTTTCAAGTACAAAATTAATTGTCTTGGTTTAAAATTCATGATTTTGGTGAAAAATTCACCTTCTTTGTTTTAATTACACTTTTTTTTGTTTGAACTGAAAATCTTTTTTTTGGTTAAAATATCAATTATTACATTTTTTATTTATTTTTTACATTGTTTTATTACATTTTACATTTCTTTTTAATATATCTTTCTTGATTGAAAATTCTACTACCTAGTTGAAAATTGAACCACTTTGTAAATTCATAAGAAACAGTAAGATTTCACCAACCCGCTCCCCCTCGAATCGTCCTAGGTTATTTTTGGATGAACCTTAAATAAATTCACAAAAATATTCAATCGGAAAAAATTACGTCAGATAGGGGTTGGTGGGTGGAGTCAACACTTACCGACCTAAAGAAAGGGGTGGGGGGTGGGATACCTGATTCAAAATTTCAGATAAAACTTAACATAATTATGCACGGCCCCTAGTAAGTAGAAACTTCCCTTTTTTGGTTACACATAATATAGCTCCAGTAGAGAAAGTATGTAATGTTAAGGCATAAAACAGATATGGTGTCCAAATTAAGAAAGACCATTTAATATATTTTTAGGTGACAAGTATGATACAGGAAGTAAAAAACAAGATTCGACACTGAACGAACCTGGACCTGGAAATCCCGAGGATACAGAAATCGTTCGCAGGTCCTCTGATCATAATGTCCTGATGAATTGTGTTATCAGGGTGATAAAGCATCTTGGATGTCCCAATGGTTGCTCTGATGGAATTCGAGGACCTCAAGCTGATCTTTGTCGCTCACAGTCTCAGTCAATTCTCACTAGACTTCACAAAGCTAGTCCTAAATTATTTTCAAAATTATTACGCACTTTAATTCGCGATTTACCAATTAATGAGATTTTGGACTTTTTTCACTCTTACGTTGGATTTTGCCTGGAGCCGAGTTCCCTTTTATCTCCACTCAGTAAGTAATTCAACTTTTTTTTTAATTTCCAAGAATGTTGCATTAAATAATCAAATGATTAGTAATGATTGTATTGTAATTAGACCAGAAAAGAGGCTCAAGTAAATCCCCAGACACGGTTCCCCAAGGAAGTTATGCCACAAATTTTGGAGCTGGACCAGTCAGTGGTGCATCTGGGCAAGGAGGATCTCCATCAGGAGCTTCAGCTTCGGTAGCTCCTGGAACTTCTACAACTGCACCTCCAGCTTGGACCCCAGCTGGAACTGGAGCCACACCATATAGTAGTTTAGGTGCACCAGCGCATGGTTTCCGAAGTATAGAGGGTCAAATTATGGCCTATATTTTTAAACCCTTTGTGACTCTTTGTGTCAAAAATTTGAAAAAATTAAAGTCCCAGGATAATATTGCTCTTTACTGTGACTTGAGGCAATTTATGACTTATGTTAAAGAAGCACATGGTGGTGTTTTTCGTAGAGTTGTCCTTAGTGGAATTCTGGATTCGTCTGATCGACCTAATAAACGTTGTAACAGCCACATGCAAACCACACGGGTTATTAGGTAATAACTTTTTGAAAAATTGTTCATTATATTCAGATATTTACTTATCATGTTGATTTATCATACTTTCAGACACATACATCAATCTGATTTTGAGGAAAGTGCAGATGGAGGTGAACCAGTTTATTCAGTAGATGACAGAGGCACGCGCAAGTTTCTTTTCAAAAAAAGAAGCACTTCTTCGACTTGCGCGGTAAATATGAGTCGCAATTACAGAGGAGAGTTGCTGGTAAGGAGCCAGTTTTATAACAATTTATTGTATGTGTAGCACGGCTAGTTCCCCTTTTCCTTTCTAGAAACAAAAAATCAAAAATAAATTCAACAAGGCCAATGAAATTGTAATGAATAGCATTACAAACGTCTTTAACAAATTTTTAAGATAATTTTTTTAGATGATATAATTCTTACAATTTTACAATTCTAGATTGTACCCCTGATCTATCACCAGAATGGTCCATATCCTTAGCAACTCTCTTAGAGATACCCTCGATTGCTCCTGTTTAATTATTACAATTTAACGAATATTATAATTTAGAGTTTAGTCGAAACTGAGGACAGTGAAGAAAATCCAAAAACAAGTCAAAGTCCTTTGGGAAATTTAAGGAAGAAACATCATATTCTTACCCCCAGACAAAGCGAAAGAAATTTAGAATTAGGAGAGCCTTTTTCTGTGAGTAAATCGAGGAAAACCACAAGACAAAAAATTGGTGGCCTAGGTAAATCTTAAAAACTTCTTCAGTTAATTTAATTCAGTATTAGTGTAAATATATGTTCACTGTTTCTGACAAACGTTAATTCGATGTTTCAGTAAATTGGTTTAGAAAAGAATATGGACGAACGGATTCAACTGATAGTCACGATAGCAGTGAATCGCCAACTGAAAGTAGTTTTGTAAAACAACCCAGTTTAAGGCGTCGAAGTCGACATCGTGGCACATCAAGAACAACCCGAGGGTATTTCTTTTCATTTTAATTTTTCAATTTCAGACAATATTAATATAAATATAAACTTTTTCCAGTGTCAGTCATACCTTACAAAAAGCAAAACGTCGAATGGAAAACCAATTGAGTAAAATTGGTTTGGTCAAAGGCAAGAAAAAGGAAAGCATGGAAGAAACGCCTGGAAGTTGTAAGGAATTTACCTTCCAAACAAGAACCTTAATTATTCAATAATTTAATTTCTTGCTTTTAATTTTAGACTTTAGTCGCAAAAATTCCCTTGAAACTGGGGAAGCTTCAAGAGAATCTGAATTTGTAATTTTAAAAGAAAGAAGATTGGTTCCACGAGGGGCGATTTTTGATGGAATGTTAAGATTCTCATTTTTGCTAGAAACATGTCAACCTGGTTCTGTCCCAGATAATCATTTGATGGCTGCTCTACTTGATTTAGTAAGATTCAGTCCGAACATTACGTTAAAAACATAAACAAATTATTACAAATTTTCTGCTGTAAACTTCAAATATACCCTTATAGCCTTATGCGCCAGTAGTTTCTCGAGCAGCAATGCTTCTGGAATGTGCACATTTTGTTCATCAATGCAACAAGGGACATTGGCCTGCCTGGATGAAACTTAATTTCCCCATTTTTCGTCCTTCGATGCCTTTAAATAATCGATCTGCACCTTCTGGTCTTCGACGAACTCACATCTTGCAAAGATCTGCTGGAAAATTATTTTACCAGTGGGCTGAGGTACTAATAAACGTTCACGAATTTATTTTATTAATTTCTAAAATAATTTTGTACTAGCTCAGAACTCTAGTTCAAGAGTAATCTGGATTATTGTAGAATAAGTGGAAATGTTTCAAATAGTTCTTGAGTTTTTTTGATTATTTTAGAGTATCTTAAACATTTCGCGACTTTTGACTCTGAAATGTTCAAAACTATTCTTGAATTTTCCGATATATTCTGAACAAAAAATTCTACAATGTTCATTCAGAATTTTATAAGTACATAAGAAATTAAATTATATAGGTATTGTAAATGTTCCATAATAAATAATTTTGTATATGAATAATAAATATTGGGTAATTATCAAGGCAATTGGAGCCAGATTAGATGAGTTTCTACTGGAAGATAAAACAGTAATGGAGAACGCATCAGCAGTCGCATCTGATGAGACTAAACATCGAGATTTAATTGTCGAAGATGAGGAAGAAGATTTTCTCGATGATGGTAATTTTTCATTAATAATGATGATTAATAAGATCATTATTTGCTCATTTTGATACCTTATTAATGAAAGTGTATCATTTTTCAGCAAGCATAAACACATATGGTTCATCATGTCCAATCGCATTAAGAATGGTTGCTTGTATGTTATTACTGGAAATAACAGCTTTTCTCCGAGAAACCTATCAAACTTTACCAAAATCTAGTAGAATGTCAACAAAGGAACGACCTCCTCCTTGGGAAAAAATTTACAGTCGAGAAGCAAATCGTCGATGGAGTATGGCCTTATCTTCCATGGGTCATTCGCAAACCTCGGCACAAAGTCTTCAATCAATTGCTGGAGACAGAGAAAATGGTAAAATATTTTGACATCAAAATAATACTTGTAAAAACATACTTTTTTTTAATTCATGGTTAATTTAGATATATTTTTTAATTTTGAATATTTGTAATATAAAAGTATTCTGCGAAACATAGGATATTTGTTTCTGACTCGTAAAATATGATTAATAGAGAGAAAAATCAGTTTTGTTTTACACGAGCCTGATAACGAATCAGAAGGCAGTAGTAAATCGAACGTGACAATTCAAGGAGAGGAAATTCAGAATAATGAAAAAGAAAAAAATAAACGAATGCAAGCCCCTCAAGGAAGACCGTTTCTCTTACGCCGAGGCACAACTGGAAATGCGACCACAGGTTCTTTTAAAAGAAGGAGTCTCAAGTTACGAAGGAATACTAAAGAGGGAAAAGATACAGAATGCGAGGCTTGTAAGTATTCTTTTTTTAGATTAGAAAGTTTTTATTTGAAAAATTATATTTTTCAAAATTATAAACTGTTTCTTTTTCAATTCTGTAGCTTCAAAATTAATTACTTTTACAGTTTTCGGGTAAAATAATATATATTTTCTTCCAGACATTGTAAGAAGAGCAGATTCAATCCAATCCAAAAGAAAAGTGAGCTCTCTCTCAGATCGAAGCGATACCTCAGAACCAGGACTATGTGGTGAAGCAAGTGGGGAAGAATCTCCAGGAATTTTGAGCGATGATCAACCTCCAGAAAGTCCAAGTGATAGCAATGATACTGACGAAACGAATAAAAATTTTCCCTGGATGAGAGTAATGGTCCAAACCATGAATTACTTCAATTTTTATTGCTCTCATCAATTATTCTGCCATCCGTTTTGCCATCGAAGACAGATGAGAGCAGGCAGCCGATTAATTAGATCAGTGAGAAAAATCTATGGTGAAAAATTCGGAGTTCTGAATGGTTCTGATATGTTCGATATGGATACTGAAAAAAAAGAAAATGTCAAGAAGGAGAAACGAAATCGCAAAGTCTCGGATCAAACTAGTGGTCAAATTTCACCTAAGAGGAAAGATAGTGTTGGTCGAAAATTTAAGTAAGAAATTTAATCAAAGATTACAATATTTCATTCTTAAAGGCTTTGAATGAAAAATAGTTAAACAAATTATTAAGAAAATCACATAGACTTTTAAAAAAGTCCATAAAAGGTGGCATCAAATTTTTAAAGATAATGAAAAGAAGCAGCATCAGACACTGAACGATTGAAATAATAACTTTGTTTGTTCAGGAATCTAGAGTACATAATTCTCATTGATTTTCAAATATTGTTTGCATAATCAAAATAAAATTTAAAGATAAAACAATTTTTTAATAATAGTCATTCATCTTGAAGGATTCTGAATCTGGGTTTAAAGTAATTCGTTCTAAACTGTGAAACTTCTTACCTTGGATTATTTTAAAATGAGGGAAGTTTTTAATTTACGTTAATTTTGAACCTGAGGAAAATTCATTTAGAACATTTTGAACTTGCAATTACTCAACAATTAATGCTTCAAATTTGAAACTGTATGATTTGAATATAAAATTATTCATTTTTTAATAATTCAGACTTCACAGACAAAATGATTTCAGAATAGGGTGAATAGAGTGGTTTTTTACGAAAATAAAGAGACAATTGGGAAATACATTCTTTCAAATGAAATCAATATAGATACAATATAGAATTCAATATGAAACGCTTCAAATTTCTAAGATATAAAGTTGAAATATTCAACAAATTTCTAAGAAAATAGTTGAATTTTCTACCAAAGTAGGTGTATTAAAAACCGAAAGACGAATCTCTAACAAAAGAGTTGAGTTTTCAAGTTAAAAAGATTAAAAGATTTTTAAATTTATAAAACCGTCAACTTTTGAACCTAAAAAGAGAAATTATCAATAAAATAATTGAATTTGAAACCACATAGATTAATTTTGAGCAAAAAAGTTAATTTTCAATGAAGAAAGATGAATTTTTAACCAAAAAGGTGACTTTATCACCATTAATGATCAATTTTCAAACCATAAGGACGGATTTTTACATTCTCATCAAAATGAGAAAGTATTGGTTTTATGTGAAACATGACTTTCGCGGATTCCATCAAATGTCGACGTTTTGAGGCCCCCTGAGTCAGAAAAAATGGTTTTTACGTCGGTGTCTGTCTGTCTGTCGTTGTCGTTGTCGTCGTCGTCGTCGTCGTCGTCGTCGTCGTCGTCGTCGTCGTCGTCGACTGTATATCGGATAACTTTTGAAAGACTAATCGGATTGGATTGTGCTTTGGCAGACGGTTTCAGGGGGCAAAAAGAGAAATCAAGTTCGTTAACTAGCTATTTTGGATGAAAATTCAAAAGGTTAGAGCATTTTCAAAATTTTTAGACCATTTTTTGCCAAATTTGAAAATTATATGTGAGGCCACTTATAGTACTCGAAAATTCAATCAATTTATCCTTACGACTTTTTTTGATAAAAAGAAAATTGTCCGAGTTACAGCATTTTCAAAATCCCCCCCAAAAAACGAAAAGTAACATTTTCGGCCAAACAACGCACGATACGAAAAAAGTCAAGATAGGAAAAGTGTTTCTTTTCGCACGTCCTACAAGATTATCATAACGACTTTTTGAATTTTCTTGAAAAATCGAAATTTCATATTTTTATTGCACAAGAAATAATGAAAAATCAAAAAAATCAATTTTACGGTCAAACTATGCAAGATACGGCAAATCATGAGTGGACTAAAATTGTGCATTCAAAAAAGATCTACAAATTTCTCATGGGTCACTTTTTGATAGGATGTGTATTTTTTGTTTTATTCGTAAAAAATAACATTAACAGTGAAAAAATCGGCCCGATAAGCGGGCACATTCTCGTCAAAACTTTGCTTATTTACTTTATTTTTCATCTCGGGTGTGTTTTTTCACAAAATTTCATTGTTTTTATGTTCTCAATACTATTTCTAACGATTGAAACAATAAAATATAATAATAATTCAAACAATTTATTCTGACTGAAAATCTGACTTTTATTTCAGAATACGTTTTGATCTTTGTTTACTAAAATAATTTCTGTGAAAAAATTCGACTATTACATTTATATTTCGAGAACTATGTTTCAAATAGACGAAATGAATATATATATATATTAAAAAAAAAAAAAAGAGTTATTGGTTCCTCGTTTAGAGGTGGGCCGAGAATGCGCAGATGGAAACATATGAACTCCTATCTAATACAACGCTGCTGAAGGCTGGCGACCTTCTCAGTATAAAACATAAACCAATTGCGACTCTCTCGATTTCCATTCCTTGTCCTCGCCCCCCCCCTCCCCCCCTTAACAGAAGTTTTGGTGGGACTGACGTAAGAACTGGACTCTCCACTATACGACGAATCACTACTTAACTTGGGCATGATTCCGACTCGCAAAACAAATTTCGCGCATAAAGGTGGTAGTTGGGTGTACAATCTAAACATGAATAATACAAACAATAAAGTAGCCTCGGAATGGACTGAAACTTTGATTGAGGTTTTGAAATATGGTCAGGAGTAGATAGGGAATCACATGGTTGTCAAGGGGTCGGTTTGATTTTGAATGAAAAAGCAAGATATATGTTCCAAAAACGACTTAAATACTTTTTTTCTCCCCTTTTCAGATAGTTGGAAAAAAATCTTTCTGATTGTAGGATTTATTATAAAGATACGGAAATATACGCTGAAGTAAAGGAATTACCTTCTTCATTTTAAATCAAATACAACTTTAGTCATTTTTATCTGAAGAACATTGAACATAACATATGGTCGTTGCGAAGCGCGATGACCAAATTGCGCGCAGCAAGCGCGCTCAAACTTTTGGGTTTTTATTATACGATGAACAGAAACGAGCGTGAAGCGCGAGGTTCACATGGTGATCATACCAAATATCGAGCGCGAAGCGCGAGTGTCGTGATGAGAATGTGCTCCTTAAGGTCGATAGAACGTTAAGTAAATTAGTTCTTCTTTTTATGTCAAACTGACATAATTAAACCAAAAGCAGGTCATAACGATGAAGCTTACTAAGAGAGTATTAGCCTGCGAAGCGCGCAATAGCGAGAACACGAAGTGTGAAAACCTAGACGACAAATGTGTCCGAGCGCGCAGCGCGAGGTGAATGCATTGTCGAGCGCGAAGCGCGAGATAAACATATAATCGAGCGCGAGATGAATACCCAATCGAGCGCGAAGCGCGAGATCCAACAGGTGCGCGCCCTAGGCGCGCTGAAACTTGCGAGCGAAGCGAGCCGCGCGCGAAGCGCGCGATGAGAATGTGCCCGCGAAGCGGGCAGATTTTTTTAGTTGGAATTATTATTGTTATTATTGGAATTATCAATAAAATAATAGAATTTGAAAGCACATAGATTAATTTTCAACAAAACAGTTGAATTTTTGACAAAAAAAGAAGAATTTAATAAAAAAAGATGAATTTCGAACAAAATTATTTAATTTTCAACCAAATGGTCGAATTTTCAAATAAAAGAGATTAAATCTCAGCAAAAAACAGTTGCATTCTCAACCAAATAGTTGAACTATCAAGCCAAAATGACGAATTTTTTCGAAGACAGTAGCACTGTTAGCCTGAAAAGTTTAATTTTCAACTACTAAATTCGTTTTCTACCAATAAAGGTGAATTTTCAACCAAATAGTTGAGAACTTTTCAGCAAAAAAGAGAAGTTTTTAACATATTCATTGAAATATCAGCCAAATAGTTGAATTTCCAACCTACAAAGATGAATTTTGAACCAAATGGTCGATTTTTGAAACAAAAAATGTTATAAAAAGGTGGTTATAAAGGTCATCCAAATAATTGAATATTTAAGCCAAAAAGGCGAATTTAAAAAAAAAAGATGAATTTGAAACAAAATCGTTTCCACCGAAGAAAGATAAATTTTCAACCAAGTAATTAAATTTAAAAATAAAAATTAATTTTTAACCAAGAAAGATAAATTTCCAACGAAAAAATATGAATTTTGATGACGTGATAAAAGGAGGGGAAAATAGGAATTCTTTAAAAATGGGGAAAAGGGGAATAAGACTGTAATTTAATTTTAAATTATTCGATTTTAAACCTTTTAAACTTACGAGTATCCAACTGATAAGGCTTGTAATGATTGAAAATTTTCTTAACATAAAAATAGAAAATATAAATTAGTCGCATCTTTCTATAAGAAGTCGCACTTTTTCTAAGAAGTCGAAAAAAGTCGAAAAAGTCGCATTTTTTCGAAGGATTTGAAAAAAGCCAAAAAAGTCGCATGATACGAGCCCTGTGAAAAATATTTTAAGATATCGACAAAAAAAACTGTTAAACCAATTTCTTATTATATTTGAATTTAAATTCCAGAATTGATAAAAATCCAGAAGGATCTCAATCAGGACGATTAACAGGAGGAAACAGAGACTCGTCTAAAGATTTGGCTGATCAAGATTCAGAAAAAGGTGCCGAAGCATCCAAAATAATTGGGCCAGAAGAGGACGAGAGTGAGACAAATAAAGAGCCTTCGGCCATTTTAAAATATATACAAAACCAAGTTAAAGATGTTTTTCATGCACCCCTGGCAACTTTAGTAAAAGGTGCTGTTGTAATGTCCGACGACCTTTTTGTTGATGTTCTTCCAGTTGCCTGGGAACTTTTATTAGAGTCAAATCAAGAAGTTTGTGCTTCAGCAGCTTCACTCTTTATAGTGGCTGCTGTTCGAGCCCCTAACCAAGCAAGTGAATTAATGCATCAGGGACTTCAGCATACTAGTACTGCGATTCGAATTAATGCAATTTTGAGGTTTCAAGTCTTGTGGAAATTAAGATATCAAGTTTGGCCACGTATGGAAGAAACTGCTCACGTGACATTTAAGGTTCCTCCACCAGGAATTGAGTTTACGCTTCCATCGCCTAAAATTGGTATCGAATCTTTACCTGTTGTTGACCCACCTTGGATGCCTCAAGTGAAGACTAAAGTTGAGGAAGTTACGATCAGTCAGGAACGTCACGTAAGTGATAGAATTAGAATTAATTAGAAAATTAGGATTTGATAGAGAAGTATAGAATTGATTACTGTAAACTGGGGCTAAACGGCTCGTAGGGAAAAAGTGGTATACCCTTGATTCTGCATTTCTGAGTGCAATAGTTGTTTCTTCTAGGTATAAAATATAGAGGCTTGCAACTTACAATTGTGAAACTCCAATTGCAAAACGAAGAATAAACAACATCGCATTTCAAGCGCAGAAAGAAGGGTGCACCTCTTTCCCCACACATCGGCCGGTTAGCCGGAGTTTACTGTAGAGAATTATAATTATATTTTGACAATCAGAATTAAATTAATTATTAACCCTCAAAGCCTACACTTCCGATATTTTCCGCTCAGCCTACACTGGGTGGTTTGTGCCCAGGCAAAGTTTAAAGTCCAGTAGTAGCTCTGGATCAAACTAACGTATCGGAATAAATTTTTTTTTTAACTGTAGCTAAAAGTCTCACAAAAATTAATATTGTAAAAATAATAAGATGAATTCAACATATACTGTGAATATTTTCACGAAATTGAAACAACTTTTCAGTAAAAACAGCGAGCCGAAAATATCTTCCGGGTGTAATGCAACCAGTGTAGGATGAGAGGGTTAAGAAAAAAGGAACATGTAGCAACCTACAAACGATTAAATTAATTCTATGTGACTTTTTGGTACGACTCATTGTTGGTTTGCAAACCAATGCATTTTTAAATTTAGTAGCGAAATTAAAAATATATAAGTGCAATTAAGATCGTTCATTGTTACTAAATAATTAAGTCTATAATTAATTCTGATTGATTTTTTGATTTTAGAGATCACTTGTAACTGCAACAAAGACAAGAAAAAAACAGCAAACTGAATTAATAAAAAGAGCTTTACAAGCTCAGGATGATAAAAAAAGGGAAGAAAGGGAAAATTTTCTTCTAACAACGATACCTATCACTGTCCAAGCTGCTTATGAACCTAGCCCAGTCGGAGATGATCATGACGAAGGTACTTGATTTAATTTAAGTATAAATAAAAATAAATTAAACATAAAGTCCCAGTTAATAAAATCTAGATGGTTTAATTCTGTCCACATTAAAGCTCAATTATTGGCGAATTGAGAAATATATTTTTTAAATTTATGCCTCAAATTGACACCATTTTAGAACAAGGTATTTAAAATTAAATTATTTTCAATTTTAAAGGTTTCCAAATTGAATAGTTGAAACTCAATGCTTTTCGAATTAATAGATTATTAAATAAAGAAATATCAAACACAAAATTAATATAGAAATCAATTTATTCTAGTAATTATAATTCTAACCTTTTTTCAGGAAATGTTGATGAGGATGGTGGAGACTTGGTACCCAGGAATTTATCCCATCATGGTCAATCAGCTCTCTCCCTTTTCCCCTCTTCTTTATGCTCTGCTATTGTTCAAATTATTGCTCTTTTGGATGATGCTGCTGTCTCAGATGATGGAAATGCTGTTTATGAAGTTGCTTATCACGTAGGTTTATCCTCTCTTAGTTTCTGTTAATTATCGTAATCACTAGTTAAAAATAAATAAATAAATAGCTATTTCAAATTAATAATTAATTAAATTTATTATGCCAACGGCCATACCACGCTGAAAAACCCAGTTCTCGTCAGATCACTGAAGTTAAGCAGCGTTGGACGCGGTTAGTACTTGGATGGGTGACCATTCAAGAATACTGACATGAGTGCTGTTGGCACATCGTGGGTGTGGTGAGCCCACACTTGTAGTTATTTATAACTACAAGAAAAACCTAGAAACACTACCCGAATCGGGTAGTGTCACGCCTACCCTGAAAGGGAAATGGTTTAATGGTATATATTAATGAAAAATGATTCCTTGAACTTTTTTCATAATTAAATATTAATCTTACAGGTCATTTGGAATTGCCTAGTGGAAGACAGTGCACTGTTCCTCAGGTATATTCTTGAACGATTAACCAGAGACAAACAAGAACAAATGTTCAAAGTATTAAGGCACCTGATCAGATTCATACCAAAGCTTCCTCAGCAAGCAGCTTTTGCTCTCTATAATTACATTATTGGCTACATTATGTTTTACGTTCGTTCTCCACACGAGGAAGGACAAAAACTAATTGGTACTGCACTATCTATATTGTGGATGGTGAGTTTATATCAGCCATATCTTAAACTTCAAAATTCAAATTTTTATGATTTCTCAATACCCAACAAATTGGATTGATTACCAGGTGGTACACAGTGTTCATGGGATAATGTTCAAGGACCTAAAACAGATTCTCAGAAAAGAACAATGTGACGCTTCCATTCTTCTAACAGCAAATGTTCCGTCAGCAAAAAAAATAATTGTACATGGTCCTCAAGATCCTGATGCTGGTGGAATTCCTTCCCAATTTCCTGTACAAGAAGATACACAGTTTTGCCAAATTCTTCGAGAGTCTCTAGATTTCTTTGGAATTGATGAGCCTAAACATAGGGAATATTTTCTTGTTGACTACAAAACACGTTGGTACTATTTTTTTCTAAACTACCAGCATAATAAACTTTAAGCATTAATTTTTTCTTTTCTTTCCAGATCAAATACACAATCCTTCATCATATGTTCGTGACTACTACTTCTTCAAAAGGTCACAATATCCCCAACTCGAATTGGTACATATGAAACCAGAAGATGCTTTCAATGCCCTCCAACGTCAAGAATTATTGCACAAATTTGTTGAAATTGGAAAAGTCATGCTGACTTGGGCAATTTTGAAAAACGTGGACATGGTTGTCCAAAGAGTTGTTTTCTTACACGAAGAACTTATGAAGCTTCCATCCTTTCCCAGAAAAGCGTTAGAGGCTGATCTTGATCTTTACAAGGGAGGAGAAATGGGACGGGTGAGAATATAATTTTTTTTATAATTAGGTTCACAATAACTAACTAAAAATATAATTTTCTTCAGGAACTTCTAGGGTTGGACGTGATGCACAAATTTATGTGGGTGAGATTGATTGCTCGAATGTTCGAAGCCATGGCAGGAAATTTTGCATACTCTGGAGATATACATTTATTTTTAAATGTCTTGAATGGAGCGATAATACTTCACAGTGAAGATTCCTGCATTTTACGATACGTGGTAGCAACTTATATAAATGCTGCTACGAATTTCAAAAATATTTTTTCCGTCAATGGGTACCTTTTGATCATGCCAACCTTGTTACAACTATACTCAACTCATCAGACAAATAAACTCGTTACAACAACAGTAGAACATGCTGTGAAACAATTTTATCTTTTGAATAGAAAGCCTTTTATTCTACAGATGTTTGGAAGTGTTTCGACAATTTTGGATACAGATGAGACCAGCACTGTTGGTGATGCCCACAAGGTTGAACAAATTGTTTACTATAAGATTAAGGACTTAAAACTCATTCTGAATTTAAATGAAAACTGAAATTTTTTAGGTGCCTTCAACGTGTCTTTTCAATTTACTTCTTAGTCTCGAAGATCCTTCACCAGATCCGTTGAATATTGGCGAACTCGTGAAAGAAGAAAAACCTCTGAAAGCAATTGACTTTTGTTACCATGATGAGGATGAAAATGTAACTGTTCTAGATTGCATTTCCCTTTGTGTAATGGTCATTGCGTATGCAGCAGATTCAATCAGAGGACAACAAATGCTGGTAAAAATATCAATAAAGAATATAAACAGCAGATCATTAATTTACAAATCGAAATTAATTTTGATTTTCACACCATTAAATTTTTGTAGACGATTCTAGAGGCTATTCTGCCTTGCTACGTTCAGAAAATTCAGCAACCTACCTACAATAGAGAAGGCAAAACAGAAAAAGAAATTATAAACCAGTTGGCAATTGCTGTTAGGACTCTAGTGAACAACTCTGAGACTTTAACAAAGTAATTAATGTTTTAAAAATTATCTTATTTGTTAACCTAATTATTGGATCACTTTTTAACAGTAATCTGTCTTTTTTTTTTCAGATACTACAACAGACCTCAAAAATCGAGTCCAGAACACAAAGGATCTAGTCAAAGAAATTATGGAAAAGGGCCTTATTCTCCTGGTTTTGATTTCGACGATGAAGCTCATGTCAAATATATGGAACATGCTAAAAATCGAACATTTTATGAAAGAGATAATGACGATTCTGACAGTTGTCATAAAAATGAATTTAGAAGACCGAGGGATACTTTATTAAATATGGTAGGTGATTTTGTGGCTCGTTGCTCTGTTCGTCTCGTTGAGATAAACAAAAAATCACAGGATGGAAAAATGATCGAGATCTTGGATTCAAAATGTCACGTCGTAAGTGGTCAATATATAGTAATAATAATTATAACTATTGTACTTCTAATGTTTGTCCAATTTTTAAATTTAAAAATAATTTTTCAGCGACTCGCAGATATTGCTCACAGTCTTTTGAAGATTTCCCCCTATGATCCAGAGACAATGGCTTGTCGAGGATTAAAAAGATACATGAATGACATTTTACCGTCGACGGAATGGTCAAATGACGACATGAGACCAGCTTTGACTTTAATTTTACGTCGACTGGATAAAACATTCAGCAAAATTTATAAAAAAGCGTCAATAAGAAGAAATACTGACTGGGATGCAGCTAGTGATTTGCTGAAAGGAATCTACGAAACTCTTTTGAAGTTTCCTTATATTGCTCATTTTCAATATTTGAAAACGCTTTTGGGAACCTGCCAGGTAATGAATTAAAAACAAATAAAATAGTATCCTTTTAAAATGTGAGATTTAATTATTATTATAAAATTCAGTACAATACTTTTCGAGCAAAATTTTTTTATTTCAATATTTTCCTATTTTTTAACAAATTTTTCCGGTCATTCAAATTTGTAGCTTCATACACTCTAAACCGAACAGTTTACGAAACTAGAAGAAATACTAGAAATATACTAAAAATTACTAGAAGAAGGACGATAATTTAAAATTGGAATCATTAACCCTTTGCGACATAGTGCCATACATGTATGGTACCTTTTTGAACTCGTTTTTAAAATATTTTTCACATTGTTTTTAACAAATTACAAGAACAAAGAGCAAATTAAAAGTATTGTAGAACTTCATTTGATATTAAGAAACCTTGAGAACATTTTGTTTTTTAACGGAATGGATTTCATAAATAAACAAAGTGAAAATATACAACCTTTTTTTAGATCGCTGGTTACGAATCTCAAGAAAAAATTCGAAAATTCATAATATCGGATCCAATATGACGGCTAAAAAATAAAAAAATCAGCCTGATGGCTTCAAAATAGGTGTTTACAGGTTTTTTGGTTCTTTGATTACGAATTTGGTGTCAAATATATAAAATTTTAGAAATTCAAAGTAACTGATTATGAATATGAAGTAAAAATTCAAAATGGCAGAGAAAAGTTAAAAAATTGGTCCCGTGGCTTCAAAATGGGTGTGTTGGGTTTTTTTGGGTGCTGATAACGAACTTCAAGTCAAATTTTGGAAATTTTCAAAATTCTAAATGGAGGATCAAATATGACGGACGAAACATTTAAAAATAATTCCCACGGCTTCAAAAGTGGGGGTTTAAAGGTCTTTTAGGCCACTGATTACGAATCTGAAGTAAAAATTTCATAATTAAAAATGGCGGATCTAATATAGCGGCCAAATAATTAAAAAATAGGTCCTGTGGCTTCAAAACGGGTTCTCAGGTTTTTTTTTTGGCACCTGAGGATCCATTTTGAAGCAGCGGAACCAATTTTTTAATTTTTGGCTGCTATTTGGATCCGCCATTTTGAGTTTTAGAATTTCTACTTTAGATTCGTAATCGACGACCCAAAAAAAAACCCAGAGAATCCATTTTGAAGCCATGGTACTTATTTTTACATTTTTGTCCGCCATATTGGATCCACCAATTTTAATTTTGAAATTTTCACAAATTTGATTTCTAATTCGTAATCAGCGATCCCAAAATCTTCCATGCATGAAGTTTCAAACAATTCGTATGTAAGGAAAAATGTATGCTTCAAAGTGTTAATTATTAAACAAATTTGAATTAAATACAATAAACATTGAATAATTTTAAATTGAAACTCTTTGTGCATTTTTAATGTAGAAACGATCAGAATTGAACAATTTCTAACTCGAAACGTTGAAAATTGAATAATTTTGAATTTTATATACGTATGTTTAAACTTTCAATATTCAGTTTAAACTTAAAGTTTAAGGCTTGAAAAACCTTAACATTTTTACTTTAAATTTGCGTTTTTAAAATTGAGCAATTTGAAATGAATAAAATTAAAATTGTACTATTTAAATTTTGTATGTGAAAATGATCCCAATTAACAATTTCAAAATCTGTACTTTCTAAGGGGAAAAATAAATATCCCGACACTTTAAAATTCCCGAAAAAGAAAATATTCGAAATAGAAAATTGCCAAAATATAAAAATCCCGACTTGGAAAATTCTTGAGTAATAACATTCTTGGAAAATTTATAATGTTAGCGAATTTTTAAATTTCCGACATTTTACAATATTACCGAACTTGAAAATTGCCGAATAATAAAATGTCCGACAGAAAATTGCCGAATCATAAAATATCCGATACTGCAAAATGTCCGACGCTAGAACATTATCGAATTTAAACAATGGAAAAAAATTGGTTTTAATAAATCATATGTATTTATTAAAAGTACAATAATGCAATATTTGGATATCAATTATTTTTGGAAATGTATTTATTTTCAAATTATTGTTCGATTTGAAATAACAATAATAATTTAAAAAAATTATTTCTCTATGCAAAAGAACAGTACAAGAACAAGATTTTAATTACAAGAGCAATAATTAAAAAAATACTATGCACATTTAAAAAAAAAACTTGCATTGAGAAATTATTTCAATTACTGTCATTTTAAATTCAGACAATAATTTAAAAAATACACTCAAAATTCGAAAGAATTTGTTTGGTCAATTTCGGCAATTTTATAATTATAATTAAATGAAAATTCCTTTCATTAAAGTGCTTGAAATTGTGCAATTTCAAACTGCATTCAAACTTAGCAATCTTGTCTGGTATATTTCTATTATATATTTATTTACGAGGGGAGGGTAATAATATTGATCATGGAACCATATTGAAACTTATTGAATCAATAAAATGAGAATCTCAAATAAAATTGTATAATTATTAAATACATAAACCTTTACCATTTTTAGGCTATTATAATTGGAGACACAACAGGAATAGAAATGACGTCCTCTGCTTCTGCTGCCTTAATGTCAAAAATACCACCTCAGCATTTTTGTTCGACTGTTTTGAGATTAATTGCCCTTCATGTTATTTCTTTGGGAGAAGGATATTCTTTAGAAAATACTTGTGGTGGTCATGGAATGTTTTCAACTCATACGAGGACTGAAAATGTTTTATTAAACTTACTGATACCCTTATTTTTAAGAGTTGGGACTGGTAGGAAAGGTATTGCAATTTTTTTTCATACATTTTTTAAGTCTCCATAATAAACAGAAAAGTATACAACAAAAATTTTAGCAGAGAATAAAGGAAAAGTACTCACAATTTTTTCTTTTAGATGTACCAAAATTGAGGCTAACAGATATCAGTTTTGCCTTAACAGCAGTTTTGAATACTCTTTGGCCTGCAGGAGCAAAAACTTTGCTCATAACTTCGCAACACATGAAAGGTGCAGCAGACATGCGAGCTGGAAGTTTGACTTTTGCTGCTCGAGATGCTAAATTTCCAACAAAAATATCAGTTATTTTGTACCAAATTGCATTTCTGGGTGAGATATAATTTGAAAATGAAATTCCTAGTAGTATTTCTATCTAGGCTTCTTATCTACTGACCTAATTATTTTGACTAAAATTTAATAAATCTATTTATCTCCAGCACTGAAAATAATGACAATCTGTTTCGAAAGAGAACTAACGACAGAATGGCCAAAAATAATGCGAACGATGAGACTACTGAACAAAAGAAACGAAGCATCCCTGTACTTATGGGACTTTTTGGAATTCGTAGTCACTCATCGAACACCACTATACATTCAAATGTTACCATTCATCGTTCAGAAAATTGGACAGGCTCCAATATCTGAACATGAAAGAAATATGCAGACTTTAATTCGTGAGAAAATCAATGGAGACTGGACTTGTTGTGTTCCCAAATCTCGAGGTGCTTTACTCGCAGATCTTATTCACGATTTGAAGACTCTGAAAGAAAAGATAGAAGATCGGAAGATTGGTGAGTAAGGGGCAGTTCGAAAACTACGCCACACTTTCAAGGGGGGGGGGGGGGCAACGCAGAATGCGACATCACACATGGAAAATATAAATCTGAATAACAATTTCTCGAAGTGCTTGAAGAAATGAAAATTAGAGATCTTATTTTTCAAACAAAGCATCAAAGTACAGATATCAGACTCTGTCCCCAATTCCCATATTTCATCGATACTTCCCATTTTTCTCGTTTTTTCGCTTGAATGCGAACTGAATTATTATAACCCAATGAGAACATACAACTATTTTCCCTTGAAAGTTCATTATTTTTCCTGGCATATACTATAGAGTATGATGTGACCCATTACATGGTTTATATTCAGCGACTTTATAATTTGAAAAATGTCAATATTGTGTTGAAATTTTGGGAAATGGTTCAAAAAATATAAGAGCTCGTTTGTCTGACCCATTTGAGATTTGATTTTTTTTAAATAATGCAATTTTATTAATTTCACTGAAAAAAAAAGTATCATGTGCGGTGAACTAGACTACCATACCGATATTTTTGGGGTCACCGAATCCGAACTCGGTCTCAGCCCAGTGGGCACGAAATTTAAGAACGTAATTGGAACGTTCTAAAAACGTTCTTTGGACGTACAAGTCAAAAGACGTTATTTGAACGTTTTAAAAACTGTCCTAAGTCAGGCCATATAATCTTCTGAAAACGTTTCATGTTTCAAATACGTCCTTAAAACGTCTCTGGAACATTGTATGTTTAAGGAACGTTATTCGGACTGACTTAGGACGTTTTTGAGCCGTTCTAATAACGTTCTTTAACGTTTGTGCCCACTGGGAGATTTGCTCCTTTAGGTCAGGTTTTTGAGAAAATTAGCCTTTTCGGCCATTCTTTAAAAACAACAAAGGTTGCGAATCTGACGTTCTAGAAATTTCTAGTGCGGTTTAAATTGAAGATTGAACCTTGTATTTTAAATTGATTATATTGAACACATGACACTTTTTTTGTGTGCCTGTGTTTTGAATTTGGAATGTAACTGAGAACAGGACTTTGGATCCCTAGCTAAAATTGAAGGAATAAATTGCATTATTTAAACAAAATCAAACTCAAATGGGCCAGATACACATACCCTTATCTATTTAGAAGCATATTCCAAAATGACAGAACAATATGTTCATTTTTCTAATTACAAAGCCGCCGAATATAATAAGATGTAATAACCGGTCTCGTGACAGACTGTCACATGCCCTTAATTGAATAGTCGACTATTATATTTATGGTTCAGAATTGATCTTTTTTGGTTGAAAAATAGTTATTTTTAATTGAAATTGAGCTATTCCACTTTTGGTTAAAAATCGATCGTTTTTAGTTGAAAATTGAACTATTAAATTTATCATTGAGAATTCATCGTTTTTGCTTAAAAATTAAACTACTTGGTTGAATGTTCAACTGCTTTGTGAGATATTCATTCTACTGGTTTGGAGATTAAAATATTTTGCTAAAAATTCGTTCTTTTTTTAATGAAAATTAATTTTTTAAACTAAAAATTTTACTTGTTCATTATTGGTTGAAAATTGATCGCTTTTAGTTGATAACTCGACAATTTGGTTGAAAATTCATGTATTATGTTGTAAATATCCTTTTTTTTTGTAGAAAATTAATATTCTTGATGTAAGATTCAACTACTTGGTTAGAAGATAAACTACTTTGTTAAAAAGTTTTTCTATTAGTTAAAGATCCATCTCTTTGGTTAAAAATGTAACTACTTTGTTGAAAATTAATCTTTTTTTTTCGTTCAAAATCAATTTTTAACTGCAAATTTAATTATTCCATTTTTGGTTAAAAATTGATCATTTTTAGTTAAAAACTCCACTCTTTGGTTGAAAATTAACTTTCTTATTGAAAAATATACAACATAAAATATAAAAATATTTTCGGGTTGAAAAACCAACTATATTGTAGACAATTCTTCTTTTTGGCCTAAAAGTTCATCCTTTTGGGGTGAAAGTTCTGTTCTTCTCGTGGAAATTTCAACTTCTTCGTTGAAAATTAACTTTTTGGTAGACATTTTATCTTCTGTGGTTAAAAATGCAACTGCTTGGTAAAAAATTAATCTATTTTGGTTGATGATTCAACCATTTTGTTCAAAATTCGCCTTTTTTAGTTGAATTTAACTATTGTTGATTTAAAATAAAAATATTTTTTGATTGAAATATTAAATATTACATATTTTGCTGAGAATTCATGTTTCTCGTTAAATTTGACTTTTTTTGATTTAGAATTAAAATTTTTGCTTGGTTGAAATATCATCTATTATATTTCACGTCGAGAATTAATCTTTTTTTTAATTTAAAATTCAACTAATAGGTTGAAAGTTGTTTTTCCTTACTAAAAATTAATTTTTGTTGCTGAAGATTCATCATTTCAGTCAAAAATTGAAGTTTTGCTGAGATTTTAATTATTTTGTTAAAAATCCAACTACATATTTTGTCAACAAGTGATCTTTTTTGTTCCAAAATTCAACTGCTTTGTTCAAAGTTAATATTTTTGCATATACATATAAAACTCATCTTTTTTTTGTATTTAAAATTCATGGTTTTTGGTGGAAAAGTTCTTGGTTGAAAATGCAACTGTCCTCTGAAAAATTCCGTCTTCTGGCTTGAAAATTCCAGTACTTGGTTAGGAATGCAACTGTTTATGGCTTGAGTTAATTTTTTTTTAAATTCGACTATTTGGTTGAAAATTCATCTTTTTAGATAAGAATTCAACTATTTCTTCAAAATTGTATCTCTTTTTGGTAGCGTTTTATATTGAATTCAATGTGCTGTCTATACATTAATTTTATTTAATAGAGTTTATTCCCCTATTCTCCTGAAAAATCACCCAATTCTCCCTGTTTTGGGAGTATTTTGAACTGTGAAGTATGTCAAAATATTATGTACGTATGTTTTTTGTTTTATTTTAGGCGTTTGCGTTTATAAAAAAAATATTTAAAAAATTGACTTAAAGAGTTTGGTGGGTGGTTCTATTTGTGACGCCACCCTGGGGGGTTAAAGCTTTGTCTGATGAACTGTGACAAAAAAAGGAGGGGTGAGAAAAGTTTTCGAAATAGCGTGACGTAGTTTTTGAGCGGCCCCTAATAGGTATTTTCATCAGAAAATATTAAATTTGAATTAAATTTGATTTGATTATCTGATTTTTCAGACGAAATGCAACCAGAACCAAAGAGAAGTGTAGCGGATATGCATGTCACAAACGAAGGAGTTCCTCGAACACAAAGGCCTTCTTTACTTATCGACCTACTTACAGGAGACTTGGGATCTAGGACTCACACAAATCGTACTCCTGCAGAAACTCCAGTTTCACATTCAACAGGTTTTCAAACTGTCGGACATTCGTCTCATCAATCGACCAATTCCAGTAGCACAACCAAAACTACTATACCCGATCCAACTGTTTACAACGGAGCAACTAGAAGAGGTGGATATCATATTTTTTTCATAATAAATTTGAACTAAAATTTATTATCTGAATCAGTGACTTAATTGTAGTGCATATTAAATGCAATTTGTCGCATGGAAGTTAGGATACGTCATGTCCGTTGACTTTCAAACTGAGAAAATGAGGTTCAAACTTTTAATGATGTGATACCGTAATTAAATATTAAAAATATTGAATTTAGCATAGAACTTATAAATTTTATGTGATGAAGAACGCACTGAAATACGCTCTGACCAAATTAATTATTCATTTTGCAGAAATCAAATAGCTATTTTGAACATGGCACAGTATAGACTTAATAAAAATCACTTTTTGCTTTCTCATAGAGAAAGTTTTTTAATGGTAATAATTTTGTTAATTTTTTAATTTATTTGATGAAACTTTCGCCAATTTGAAAATGTCTAATACAATGTTCTAAGCATTTTTCTGTGAATGTCACAACTTTTTTCGATCAAGATAACTTAAAGACGGCAGCAGATAAATTGATGAAATTTGAAGGGCCTGTTTTCACCACTAATATCTTGAAAATGACGAGAGAATTTCTAAATATATTCAATTCATTTTTTTAGCACTTTATTTTGTTTTAAAAATTGGTTTTTTATAGTAAAACTTTTTTCATTTATATCATTCAAAGTTGATGCAATAATATACAAGATTCGTTGATTTGAGAAGAATCAAATGACCTATAATATAAATACACTTTATTGAAAAGTGAGGAAGTTATGTTTATTTATAATATTTTAAAAAGCGTTTCTTTTTATAGTTAAACTTTGTTCATTACCATAATTCAAAATTGATGCAAGAATGGAATAGATTCCTTGATCTGAGACATATATAATTTGAAAAATCTCTTTCAAACAGAAAAACTTTTTTCATAACCATAATTCAAAGTTCATACAAGAATAGAACAGACTCCTTAAATCAGTAATTAAAATGAGGAAGCAATGTGCTCATCAAATGAGCACCATTAAATTATAAATACAAACAAAGTGAAAACACCTGAGATCGAAGTCACACCTAGTTTTGAGAGTGAGAATTTGCCATGTTCAATAAAGCATTTAATTAAAGTATTCTTAAAGTACATTTTTATGGAAAAATAACCAAAAATGGATGTTTTTATAATGTAACTTTGGTATTTCCATGCTATACTCTCCAGTCTGGAGTTAACAGTCTAAACTCTCCAATCTGATTTTGTGCTAGCCCGCAGCGCGACGTACGCGTAGCGGCATTAGTTGCCAACACAAAACGAGATTGGAGAGCTTAGACTGCTATCCCAACATTGGAGAGTATAGCATGGAAGTACCGACTTGACCCCAACGGACAATGTCCAACCTTAAAATAAAATGTACAGGTCGCCAATAAATTCCAGGTAATTCATTCGTATCTTAAACATGGTTATTAAAAAACATAAGCTATGTCTTCAGGATACAATATTTCAATACAATTTTTGTTTTAGCTACTGCTTTGCTCCGTCTTCTTCTAGTTTAAAAATCCGTTTTATAGAAATGGCCCAAAATAATCCTCAAACTGAATTAACATCGAGATTTTTACGTAATTATTTGTATGGTTCCTAAGCTGCATAAATAATATTACCTAAAAAATTCAAAAAGTAGATTTGGCGTAATAGAACTCTCATGGGACGAATTAGTGAAACTAATTCCAGTCAAAAATTACAGAATTAAAAAAAAGACTTTCAAATAAAAAGAAAACTCAGACATCAAATCCACTAATAAAAATTCTAAGGCTCAATTTTCAAAAAATTGGCAGTATTGATTTTAATATTCCAGGGTGGCTACTGGCCCGGGAAAACCGGAGAATGGCCGGAAATTTTCACGTCTACCGGAAATTTAGTTTAATTTTCTGTACAAAACCTTAAACTTTAGAAAATAATAGTTAGTTTCAATTTCAACAGCAGCATATAATGAAACATCCTTAATATTCAAAAATATCTGTACATATATTTATCGAGTGAGAAAAGCCAATATATTTCATTGTAGTTACAGACTTCTCCTTTTCTCCTTTTTTACTCAAATGCGAACTGAGTTAATAGAACAACTAGAATAAGAAAATCAATCTATTTAAGGTTGAAATTTAATTCTTTTTGTTAAAAAATTAAACTATTTTTGGTAAAAAAATTGTCTGCTTGGATAGGGAATCCATCTTCTATGGTAGAATAGTCATACTTTTTGGTTTGAAATTCATCTTTCTTGGTTCAAAATGATATTTTTTCTAAAAAAATTCGTCTTTCCAGCTGGAAAATGAAAGTATTTGGTTGAAAATTTGAAGATTTTGGTTGAATTTGAATCATTCTTGTTTAAAAATTCAACTGTTTGGTTAAATATTCCATTACTTCCTGAAGAATTCATTTTTTTTTATCAAAAATTAAACTGTTTTTTTTTTCTAATTTATTCTTTTAGATTGAAAATTCATCTTTCCTGTTAAAAAGTCATATTTTTTTGGTTATAATTCAGTTTTCTTGATTTGAAATTAACCTATTTGTTAAAATGTTTACTGTCTTCTAAAAATACTGGTTTTTAGCTCGAAAAGTCAGTTATTTGGTTGAAAATTCATCTTCCTTGGTTGGAAATTATATTTTTTGCTGAAAATTCAACTATTTTATTAAAAAGTCAACTATTTTCTAAACCTCTACACTTTTTAACTTGAAAACTCAACTCTATTGCTAAAAATTTATGTTTGGGGTGAAAATTCATCTCATTTCGTTAAAAATTCAACTAGTTTGTTGAAAATGTAATATATTTCGACTTGCAATCTTAGGAATTTAAAGCACTTCACATTGAATTCATTATGGTACCTGTATATTAATTTTGCTGAAAGAATGTGTTCCTCTAGTTTCGTGAAGTCATTCTATTTTCCCTACTTTGAGAAGATTATGAGCATATCGAACGATTGGATGAAAATTTTTGGAATTCCGGTTTTTTTGTTGAATATTCAGACAAGTTTTAATTTTGGCTGCTCTCATTTGCAGTTTAGTTTTGATTTATGAATAAATATAAATGATTTTTCGAATATTTATAGTTTTTAATGTAACTGAATTTTGTAAACTAATTTCAATTTTTCTAGGTTCAATTTCAAGTACTAGTGCAGGATCCACAACTCTTCGGGACGGAAGTGACGTAGGTGCCTCTGGAGAAGGACAACCTGATCATGCTCTTGGAACAGGTATTTTATTTTATTAAATTATTCCAAGTTTCTTTAACTTTACAGATATACCAAGGATTACAAATTACAGGCAGTCAAATGGTACAAAACAACTAGAGGTTGAGTTTTCAATTTTTTATTCGTGAAGCTTTAACTATTCTTTTTTCAGAATCAGTTAAGATACAGATAAAAAAATAAGATACAAAAGTTTCTGCAATATATAATAAAAGAAATCAATTAAAGATTCTTCGAAGAACAGGGAAATAACCCTTTGACTGATTCTTGTTTAATGATTTTTTTAACCTGCAATAACTTGTTCTGCCAGTCTTTTTGCTATCGCTAATCCAGTGATTTTTAAAGCAGCGCTATTGACTAACCAGTGTCGCATTTTCAATTTTTGCTTTCTCTCTACCACAGTTGGATCGAGCCATTGTCTATGAGACGCTGCAAAATTATTAAAATTAGAAGAAAAATATAAATAAATTTTTAATTGACAAATCTCTATTCCAGCTAAAATATTTATTTTTTTAATATCAGTTCATTTTTTACAAATTGATCAATGAGTGACTTCTATTGCTAGCTAGGGAACAAAGGTAAGACCTAATTTCAACGACGTTTTTTACGACAACCAGGGTTCGGAATAAATATAAGATAAAAACAATAAACAAGAAGACTTCTCACTTTTGAATTTCTATATTTAGATTAAATAAGCACTTTAGAAAAACCTCCATAGTTGAACACTTGCTTTTTAGCTAGTTTAGATAGTAGCCAACGTCTTACACAATAAATTAAAATATAAAACTCTCGATTTATATGAATGTTGTTAAAAATATTTTACGAAACTATAAAAGGAAATATTGGATTAGTTTGTGCAAATACAATTTACGTATACAATCGATTGGTAATTTTTTAAATATAAATTTTTTCTTATTATTTAATTTAACAGTTCCGAACCCTGATGAATATTGCAATTAATTTTTCCTGCTGTTGTGTAACCCTACGCTTTGAAAAAAATTTAATCCAACCTATGACCTAACCTTCCTTAATTGATATTTTGAACCCTGTACATTATTTTTTATGAAGGTATATGTGACGTGACTTTCTCGTACCCTTGTAACATCCGTTACATAATAACTCCGAATTACTACATAGCAGTATTTAGACAATGGTAATGTCCAACAGTTGGTACCCTAATTTCATCACTTAGCGCTCTTACTGCGTAGTTGCTTCGACTTTTCTTTGCTTTTTATCATACTCTGCCTTTGGCAAAAGTTCTTTTTGACAAGAAAAAAAAACACTTGTGTCACTCACTTACACTTGTGTCATCTGCTCACTTTCCACCATGTCGTTTTGTCTCTTCCCCTATCATGCGATCAGCCTGCTATTCTAGTCTATCAAATTTTTATTGCCATGAGAGCTTTTTTATTATTTCATAAAACATGGTAACACTTTTAATAATTCAAAAAGAAAGATCCATAATTGACAATCGAAGCAACCGCGTAGATATATTATTAGAAAAGTAAAAAAAGCCCACAGATCTACAATATTAAGGTAAAGCATTGGTGATTTGGCTTCAAGAATAATTTTCTTTCTGAATAAATTTTTTGCATGCTTTCTATATTATTTATTTTATTCTGCTCGGCGTTCGGCAAGCTATCATTCGAAAGTAACAAGTTGCAATTAGCATTAGGTTAAACAAATTTCTAAGCGTCAGCGTTATCGTTAATTTTCGAAAATTGGTATTCTTATGCCGAAAAAGAGAATTCAAATCGTAGATAAACTCAACTGTTCCAATATAAAAATTAAATTATTACAATTTAATTCAATTCAATTTATATTAATTGAACTGAGTCAAATGAATTTCAATTAGTTTACTAAAAGCGTATTGTATTAAAAGAAACGAGTTGCTAGATAAATTCAACTGGTAAACGTAATTCAACTAAATAGAATACCATTTATAGCTAAATTCAAATTAATTAATCTTATTTTAAGTTAATTTAAGGCGAATTAAATGGAGTAATACTAACAATAGGTATATCAAAATTCGACTGTTTAACGTAATTCAACTCAATTAAAAAACACTCTCTAACTGAAATCGAATTGATTCACATAATTTTAATTTAATTCAAGGCTTATTAAACCAGATGAAACTAACGATATTCTACAAGGAATCAAATAAATTCAGAAATAGATTTAAACTAAATTTGAATTGATATAGGTCAAGTATTATTACTATCCGGCAAAACATGCCGGATTTTAATGTTCTCTTCCGGCATAGTTTATCGTCAACGTAATTATTGAACTTTAAAGAATTTCAAGGAATTCAAGGAGAAGAATACCCAACTTTCATTTAACTGAATTCATCCGAAGTGAATGAAGTTGAATTAAATTCAAATGGATTTAATTGAATATGATGGAATACAACTGAATTAAGTTTAATTTATCTGAATCAATGAAAAATGGCATGGACTAGTATTACGGAATTTTCCGTGACGCTGGCGGAAAATTCAGTAACGTAGACAGTTCGTTGATAAAATATCGTGTAAATTAAATTAATTAATAGAAAACATTAATTTAATCAAATAAAATTAAAGTGAATCAATAGTAATTCAGTCAAACTGAATCAAACGACATACAACTGAATTCAAAGTAATACATTAAAATCAAACAAAATGCTATGCTTAATTGCATTTACTTCAATACAAGGGAATTAAATGAAACTGAATAAAATAATCTAATAATGCTAACAATGATTGCCACATAAATTCAACAAAAGTAAATGGAATTAAACTGAATTAAAGTTAATTCAGACGATTCCAGCTCAATAAAAATTCTACTGACCTAAAATAAATTCAACTGTATATATCAGTTTAATCAAATCAAAATGAATGAAACTAACTATAATTGTTACAAAAATTCAACTGAATAAAAATGCTTTCAACTGTCTCAGAAAAAGTGAACTAAATTCAAATTGATTTAACCGAATCAAATTGAATTCAAGTTATATTAATTGTATTTAAAGTAAATTAAAGGGAATTCAACTAAATTTTATTTGATTTTAGGCGAACTGAACCAAATTATCCTTGAATTCAAGTGAACTGAAAAAAATTTTATTGAATCAATCAATTTCTTCTTCTTAATATATTTATGCGTTTTACAATTACTTTTTGTTGTAAACAATTTATTTGCACATTTAATCATTTTAAATAAGTAAGCCAATGGTAACCAATCTGGTTGCCAACGTGACACATGCGTAGTGCGAAAAGATCGGAGTTTTTGAAGCACTGAGTCTTCATCCAGTTTCTACTACACTCATACCAATGTGAATTTGTCACGGATCGCGCCTCTGCAAATTTTCGCAGATAGTCATGGAGTGTTTCCCTGACTCGTCTTCGAGTTCTACGTTTCTAAATCACGCACTTATTCAATTCAAGTCTTTGAAAATATGAAGAGTTTTTTATAAGCATTTCATGACTGTATACACTTTTTTTGTAAACTGTCTGATAAAAATTCTAAGGCTGTTGTTCCTTGACCGTGCTTGAAAACTTCCAAAACTTTTTTTAATTTTTCCATGAAAATTCATTATAGAAAGTATACGAGACTTTATAAAAATGATGGCCCGTCCAAAAGTCCAGCACTAATCTAGGAAATTTTCGAAGACTTATTTTTCCCGTGTAATATTCTTTGATTGGAAAAACAAATTGATTGATGGTTGATTAAAATGTTTAGGTTTTTAGGGATAATATTCAAAAATAGTCCAGTTGTGTTATGTTTTAAGTATTCCAATTGGCCCGATCATCAATAGCTCATGCAAACAAAATCGATTAATATTTTTCCTATCAGATCTCTGGGACAATCAAGAATTGACGATTGCATTGCAATGTGGTTTGTCTTATTCTGCGCTGGTCGTCTTTCCTATCATATTAGATGTTCGATGTGGCATGTTTCAGATAGAACCAAACCATCTTCTATCTTTACTCATCATAAGGCGCCAAAACTGCGCTTTGTCTCTTCTGTAGAGTATAGGCACTCATCAGGTAAATTCCAATTCACGCCCTAATACTCTTTAGAACTCTAAATTTACCAGCACCATCTAATGAGAGTTGAGAGAATTTATACAGAATAAAATATACAAAAAAAAAAAAAAATTCTGTAAAATTTAAATAATTTGTCCCTTAATCAAAATAGATGTTAGTTATTAGGATCAACTTAAATGAAAAGTAATAAAATATCGGCACTGATTCATTATCCACCACATTAACTATCATATTTCGGTCTATTGTTCATTGAGTGTTTTTCATCCCAGTGAAGCTGCAACGATAAATAAATTTAACTCATCAGAAAAAAAGTTATATCCTTCAAAATATCACCATTATCCATCTCATAACTGAACAGCAAAAGATACACAAGCCAAAGTTGATTTTGCATGCTTACTTTCATTCCTCGAGCAATCTTAGATCCTAATTACTAGTCAATTTCGATTTCTTCACTCTCGATTTTATTTCTTTATTTTCAATTCAAATAAGATAGAAACCAGAAATTAAGGATTTTCCTGCGAAGTAAGCCTCAGATCGTGGTGAAGGAATTGTCCCCTAATCATCCGATGGTACTTTTCAACCTTGGCATGGTTGTATAGATTCTAGATATAGAATACAACAATTTGACAAAATCAGCATGAAATAAGTAATTGGATTCTTAGGGGAGACTGTGACGAGTCAGTTGAGCCCGAGCAGTCCGACCGAGGACAGCTCGAGCGAGTCGCGTCCAGACAAACCACGACTGCAGAGATCAATGGGTCAAAGCAAAAGGACCTTTCGTCTGAGGAAGAGTCGAAGGGCTCATGTTGAGGTAAAACAATCTGACTGATATAACATGATCTCTTTTGTGAATAATCTGTTTTTTAATTCTCTCTTTCATAAACTATTTATCCCTTGTATAAATCAGTATGTTGCCTGTTTAATAAATTGCATTAGAATTAGCTACCACCTATCTCTGATACTTTTATTCTATAACTTTCTCTCTTTAGGTCTCTAGAGAATACAGTTTCCCTCCCCATACTCATCATAGTCTGGACACATCTTTTCAGCTACCCCATGATTTTCAAGTAGGCATACAGATTAATTATCAGACATAACAAACATATGAGGAAAAATTTGAAACTAGATATCAGAACCTAAGTTTAGAGAATACATCTCAAAGAATGAAAATCAAAATCCATTTTATGGTAACTTTTTACTTAAGTCTTATCCTAATCCATCATTTTTAGATTCCACAACCAAAATCTGAACCAGAATCAACACCAGTGGAACAACCATCGTCTCCAAGTACACCAACACTATCTATGCCACCTACAACAGTGATAGACGCAACAGCTATTAACATCCCTTCAGAAACGTCTTCAATACGATCAAGAAGAAGTTTTTCGATGAGGCAAGGGGAAGGCGAGAGGACCAACGATACACCGGAACAACAAAGTAGTCAACCACAGACTTATTACTCTCACCATCATCATCTTCGTCCACAATCTGATATTTCTTATGATGAAGACACTTCGAGTACATCTGGTTATAGGGAATCTTACAGCATGCATATTGTTTCACTTGATAATAGTAATGGGTGTCGTCAGGTTCAAGGACCACCATTAGCTTCACCAGATTTAAACGATATGCCTTCTACAAGCAGCACAGCGACAAATTACATTGCATATGATGGAAGCTCTCCTGACTGTTCTATGAATAGTAGTGGTTGCGAAAAAACAGCTTTATTAACTTCTAGCCAGAGAACAAATTCTCAACATTCGTTGATGATGGTCTTCCAACCACAAGATGAAGATACGTTGATCTAATTAGACATGTTTAATAAGAATTGTTGAATTTAAGGATGGAGTTAATTTATTCATGAAGTTTGAAATTAAGTGCTGATCTACAGTAATTATGTATGTTATCAAAGAAATTTTTCACTCATTCCTATCACGATGACTGGCATGTTGATGAAGAGTGAAAGTAATGACGAGTGACCATTCGTTAGATGTTATAATTTCACAGTCATCGGCCATTGATGTCAATAGGCATAGACATTCTTAAGAGATAGCAACGAAAATTTGTAACTATTTTACGAAGTTAGTGTGAAGGAAAGATAAATTTGTAAGCACTCTAGGTGCAGTTAAAGTAAGCGCCTATATATATGTTTACACAATAAGGTAATATAAAGTGATAGACAATTTGTACCTAAATGTTGAAATGTTTTGAATTTGTTAATTATTAATAAAAGAAAGTATATCAATGCACAAAATAAATGGATGGATTAATTAAAGTATAAAAGGAATTTCGGTTTCGAAAGTTGTAATTTAATTTGTAAAGTATGAATCCCTAGAAGGATTGTAAGTATACTATTCAATTACTATTACAGAAAAAAGTGAAGTTTCATTTTGAACCGAAAATCGATGACAAATTTACATACGTTAAAAGGAATTCAATTATTCTTCTGTTTTATCATATGAAATGCTTATAAATTTAAAAACCATTTTCCTGGTCTGGTCCTCCCCTTGTGAAACAAAACTGAAACAAGGAGACAAATTTATAGATGTTTTTTTCCTTCAGGGATGCAATAGCTATTAAATTTAAGAAATGGATATAATCATATAAGTCAGCACCGTGCATAAAAAGCAATAATGACGAATCAATACGAAAATTATTTAATATTCTTGAATAGAGACATTATTGACTGAAAATTACTTGAAATAATTGTATTGCAAGCGACTTGTGGGCGAGTAAACCCCCTATTTTAAGTTTCACACATATATTTTTATTAATGTTAGTTATGACATTATCTTTTGCATGTTTTCTTTGAAGCAAACATTCTTGAAGCAAATGCTGTTAATAAGAGTGTAAATAATTGATAACGTATAAAATACCTTCTAACATTATATTGGTCTTTTCATATCATATACGTACTGAAAAAAATTTTATTATATGCATTTATCTACAAAAACCCCACTTAATTTCGTCACTTGTACTTTTTCCTTTGTTTTACCTTTTTTTGTCAATTACTAAGTAAGAACAAAATATTAAGATAACGGCACATATATTACCAGAAAGTATATTTTATTGCATAGTCCAAAATGATAGCCAGCAATGATCCAAATTAAAAAAAAAATGGTTTTGAGCAGTTTGACGTGTGAAATGTAAAAAACCATGGATTTTTCGTGCCTGTCTGTATGTACAAAATTGTTGACATAATAGGCAAAAATAATAGTACAAGGATGATATTTCTCTTACTTTATACAGTAAAAGTTTTCGAAATTCCAACATTATTTTTTGGGAATATATCGTGGATTAAAGTTATGTAACGACGGTCAGGCTTGAAAAATCCATAGTTTTTCACCTTCACACATGATACCGTTAAATCGCATTTTTACATTCTCATTCTAATGAGAAGGTATTGGTTTTATGTAAAATTTGACATAGTCGGTTTTCATCAAATCTCCACGTTTTGAGACCCCCTGAGCCAGAAAAAACGGTTTTTACCAAGGTGTCTGTCTGTCTGTAGTCTGTCTGTCTGTCTGTCTGTCTGTCTGTCTGTCTGTAGCCACGATAACTTTCGAAAAAATGATCAGATTTGATTGAGCTTTGGCACACTTTTTTATGGCCGAAAAATAGAGAACGAGTTCGTTAACCAGCTATTTTGGATGAAAATTCAAAAAGTGAGCACATTTTGAAAATTTTTGAGACCACTTTTTTTGAAGATTTAAAAATTCTATGTATGGTTATTAGTAGTACGAAAAATGACGAACAAAATATTCTAATGACTTTTCGTGATAAAACAAAAATTACTGGAGTTATAGCATTTTCAAAATTCCAAAACACAAACGAAAATGTACATTTTAAGCCGAAAAACGCACGATATGAAAAAAAGTCAAGAGGAGAAAAACGTTGCTTTTTGAACGCCCTATAATATTTTCATAACAACTTTTTGAATTTTTTGAAAAATAAAAAATTCAAATTTTGATCGCACAAAAAAATAATCAAAAATTCCATTTTGCTGTGAAACTATGCAAGATACGAGAAAAGATCATTTTACCAAAATTGTGCACCCAAAAAAGATCTACAAATTTCTCATCATTCACTTTTTGATATGACGCGTAGTTTTTGTTTTATTCGTGAAAAACAGCATTGAAAATAGAAAAATCAAATGCACAGAACCGAGCGTGGAACGCAAGGTTCAAATGATTTTCAAATCAAATATCGAGCGCGAAGCGCGAGTGTCTGGATGAGAATGTGTTCCTTAAGGTCGATAGAACCTTGAGTAAATAAAGTTCTTTTTCAGTCTGAAATAAAAATAAATTTAACAATCACTTAATATGTAGAGGTTTTGATAATTTTATAATATTTGCAAACAAACTTTTTCTTTTCATCGAAGTCGAACACGAAGTGCAAAAATCTAGAGGAGCCTAGCGTAAAGCGCGATGCAAATACGCCCGAGCGCGTAGCGCGAGGTGAACACATAATCGAGCGCGAAGCGCGAGATAAATATATGATCGAGCGCGAAGCGCGAGATCCAACAGTCGCGCGCCCTAGGCGCGCTCAAACTTGCGAGCGAAGCGAGCCGCGCGCGAAGCGCGCCATGAGAATGTGCCCGCGAAGCGGGCAGATTTTTTAAATTGGATTAGTGTTGGCTCAAGTATTATGAAATATTATTATTAAGTATTATCATTATTCTATTATTAGGTATTACGAAATTAACTAAAGATAATTATATAAAACTAGCGGACCCGATAGACGTTGTCCTGTATCAACTCATAATCGGCTGTCTTGGAGGTATGAAAGCTTCATTCCTTAGCCAACTCAACAAGATTCCGGCTTGCCAGCGTCAGGCTCATTCCATCGTAACCCGGATCCAAAAGGCTGTTCTTCTAGGATTACTTCATCTGGTCCGTCCAACTGTCCCGTCTGCCGCGTGACGTAATCCGCGTCTAGAGACCTGACTCCAAGGAACAGTGTTGCACGATGTTATCTCGCGTAAATTTCCCGCTCTTGCTTACCTTATAGGACAGAAGGAGCAGAAGTGGATGACATACACGTTCCAACTGCGTCGGGATTGATTGCTTCAAAGAACCATGATCGTAGCTTTCGGAGTCTACAACTTTTCATAATAAATGTCCCTAATAACATCCCTACCGAAGGTGTTCTCGCGTTGTCGTCGTGGTAGGGCTTGAGCTTTCCTCTCATGAATTTGACGGCTATGTTGGCTGTAGCATTGCTACTGACATGGTTTCCCATGCCAGACAGGCATAGAACGAAGAGGAAAGTGACTAAGAGGAACACCAAAACCCATCAATTTTAATAGGGAGTCTTTTGAAAGTTTTGAAACGCTTATCGCTTCCTGAGGATCGTTGGGGCGCCCCTAGATCCACTGCTGGAGACCAGAGCCTGCGGGACGGTTGTGATGGTGAGCTGCGAGATGGTCAGGCAGAGCTCACTAATAAAACAGCTGGCCAGCAAGAACATCTGCGTCATACGGTAAGCAGTGAAACATCAACTGTGCCTACTGAGGATGCTTTGGCTAGCGTTAGCTATTTACAGCCAAACACCTAAACAGAAATACCGTGGGAGAGCATCAAGTGGGATACCACAATGAATGAGGAATTGGTGCCTCTCTATTATGAAAGAGCGAAGTTTGAAACCCCACGCGAAAAAGGATACAATTTTATAACAAAATTTCCTGCAAAGTATCCTCAAATAAAGAAAGTCGCACTAAGAGATTTTATTGCGAAGGTGAAGGACATCAGGACTAATCTACACATCTCAGAAGATCGAGCAATGGAGACTAAACAAGAGGATGATTTGGCGTGGAAGAACGACAGCAGTAAACATCATTTAGAGGAAGCCGCGTCACACGAACAAGCAGCGGCAATTGATGTTCTTCCTCAACCTGGTCATGATCCAGCACCACCACATCCTCCACAGGCAGATGGCCTAATACAACCAGAGCCAGCAGTAGAGGTTCAACAACCAAGCAGGCGATTGAAATGAATATACCATATGAACAGAGATGTTATGCGCTTTTATTTTTTGGCAAAGAAAAGTGGGCAAAGTGTAAGAAGAGAACATCAGCGACTCCTCTTACTTAAGTACCCAGAACTAGCCACAAGAATAAATGAGCAGAATCTAGCAGATCAAAAATGCTCAATATCTGTAAAAAGATTGCTTTCTGCTGTTGAAATAGCTGCCATCGAAATGAAAGTGAAACATCAGCTTCCTATTGATGAACTTCCCTTGGAAAATGTGGACAATGAAGACCTGATTGAATCTGAAGGCATAGGTGCTAGGGATGATGAACATCAAGTACCGGATCCACTAAAACCACATCCAGACATTAATAACGATCATATGCACAGCGAAATCCCAGAAAAACTACAGCACTTTGAATGGAATTTTGGTCATGCTTTACTAGAGTTTAGACATGTAGAACAAACACAAAAGCATTCTCTGCCCAAGATGAACCAAGATGAGCAGCTGTGGCAAACGTTAGAATGTTGTGCCGCAGAACTAGGCCTACAAATGCAGTCTTTGTCCCATTAAGAGAGCGAGATCCACCATGGAAGATCAGGCTGCATATGGATGTCAGCAAAGAGAGGTGCAAATTGGGTCGACTGACTCAATATAATAAGGAAATAGAACCAGAAAGCTGACACACCATGTTAATAAAATCGTCCACCCTCGGTATATCGAGACATTGACACCAGCAATATTGGATGAGATTATAGACTCCCAACGGCAGAGACTTGACGTTCTTACTGCTAGACTGCGTCGGTACAAGAAAAGTAGTGAGAGAAGGCAACAAAATCGAACCTTTTAGGCAGATGAAAGAAGGTTATATCGTGAACTGAGTGTCAAGCAAAATAGCCAGTAAGACACCGAAGTCCCTCAATTGGAAGACATGACTAACTACTGCTCGGATGTTTGAGAAAAAAACTAACAGACGCAATTAGGAGACTACGCGGTTCCAACTAGAGAAAGCAACAGCAAGTAATAACCCTGAAATGGAGCTGTCTAACATCACAGCTGTAGATGTTTCAGCGATTTTGAAAAAAACAAGTAACTGGAAATCTCCAGGTCCGGACATGGTGCACAACTTCTGGTACAAGTACCTGACTAGTGTGCATCCTGCGTTCGCAAGGTGTTTTCATAAGATCATTGAACACCCAGATCTGATGCCAGGCTTTATGCTCCAAGGTACTACGTTCATTTTGCCTAAAAAACCGGACGCTCAAAATCCATCTGAATTTCGACCGATAGCCTATCTTCCAACAATTTATAAATGCCTTACATCCATCATTGCAGATGAGGTATATTATCACTGCGACGAGAATGTCATCCTAACAGAAGATCAAAAGCGATGTTGTAAAAACTCGCGGGGCACTAAAGATCTAGTCACCATAGACGCTGTTGCCATGGCGCAAACTCGTAAACATCAAAGTAACTTGCACATGGCATACATTGACTACAAGCAAGCATTTCCTTCTGTACCACATCTCTATTGAATTATGTATTTCGATTATGGGCAACCAAGGATAACTAGATTAATACGCATTACGACGAATATCTTCCAAGGAGACCCCATTAGTGCATTGTGGTTCTGTTCAGCGTTGAACCCATTGAGCAAAAAAGTAAATAGCATGTCTCATGGGTTCCGAATACATGGTAATGATGATGGTCATCAAATGACCCATCTTCTATACATGGATGGCCTGAAACTATACGCTAGTTCGGACCAGAAACTGCAGCAAGCGATCGATGTCACGAAGAAGTTTTCCAATGATATCCAAATGGAGTTCGGACTAAATAAATGCAGAACAGTGCATTTAACCAGAGGAGAATTAAGGACCGCAGAGCTAGAGAACTATTTCGAGAAAGACATCGAGGCAATGACTGAGGGCGAGTCATATAAATACCTTGGTATTTGTTTTTGATTGAGGAGAAATAAAGCATTGTTGACACTGAAATTGTT
>CAKNYM010053064.1:0-11885 GCA_932195095.1 Andricus curvator | reverse complement strand
ATAATTCCATCACAAATCACCAGACATTCTTCTTACAACCGCAGTACCACACACTTCAGTCGCACTCCTAACAATAACACCCCGGAACATAGTCCATGCGCCCTCGATATCTCTATTGCGTATTAGCCCCTCCCTAGTTGCCCTATCTATGCGTTCGTATATCCTATTCTGAAAATCTATTTGCACTTCCGGTTCCTGTGAATTCTCCATCTCGATTCGCGGCTGTTTTGAAACTAGATGGTAATGATCAGTCTTACATCCAGAACCCCTCATAAACCTTCTATTTTTTACTAGCACTCTTAGCCTTTCATCCGCAACAACAGGTCTATTGTTCTATTGTATTTGATATCTCTCCATAAATTGTATAGGTTTCTAAATTTCACTATTCTTCACAGTTTTGCATAAGTTTTCATAAATTGCTATAATTTTATACATCTTACAATTTCCAAAAAAATGGTCAGTAGTTTCCATGAATTTCATAACTTTCCATAACCTTTCATGAATTTGTCACTGAAAGATTCAACATATTTTCTGGACAAAATTTCGATAAATTTCCAGAAATTTATGAAAATTTACGGTCATTCGTGGTAATTTTACCGGTAAATATCGTTACTTACCATAAATTGTCCAAAATTCAATTTCAAAATTTCTATAAATTTGCGAGAATTTATTGCAATTTTCGGTCGTTTATGGTAATTTTACAGGTAAATATGGTAAGTTACCATAAATTACCCAAAATTCATTTTTAAAAATTTGTTATAGGCCAGTAGACCCATATTGGGAACCACTAAGAAAGCGATGAGCCACGATAAATTCCCCGCTAGGTTTTGTATACACAAACCCAAGTGGGAAATCCTTCCATGCTAATTGCTTCTTAATGGTGTCGACGAACGAGCTTGCTTTCCCTGTAGTTATGACTCACAAGGCCACGCGTAATTTCCCCCGAGAACATTCTGGCACATAGGCCATTGTCAGGCGGCGAGACTGATCAAAAAATCAAAAAAGATCTACAAATTTTTTATTATTAATTTTTAGATAGGACAGGTAGATTTTCTTTTAATCGTAAAAAATAAGATTCGCTCGCAATTTTGAGCGCGTCTAGGGCGCAAGGCTCAAATCATCGACAACTGTAATTTGGTGTTAGTGAATTCTCTTTTGTTAAAGCTCCTTCTATTTTAACGAACACATTCTCGTCACGTATCTCGCGCTTTGCACTCGATTTTGTACAAAATGCGAACTTTTCTACATTATTTATTCATTTACTTTAATGTTTGTTCCTTATTTTTCACTGAGTTTTATTCTCAGTAACCCTGGAAAATGTATCATTTCAATAAATTTATATTATTACCATTAATGATACGCGGGTAGGAGTGTAGGAGTAGTGAAGGTGCTGTACTGGAACGAAGCTGGCAGAGACGTGGGTAGAGAGAAAGAAACGGGATGGAATAGATCCAAAGCTGCCAAGGGGGTATGAGTGGAGATTCCAGAAGACGGTCAGAGTGAAGAAGAAAGGAAGGGCTAGTGGGGGAATTATAGCGAGTGTTGTTAGGGATGGATTGCAGGAATAATTTTATGTAGAGGGAGAGGAAAAGGGCGTGCAAATGAGGGCAGTAAAGATAGGAGAGGTAACGTGTGAGTTTGTGACAGTGTACAATAAGGATGGGATGAAAAGAATTGAAGAAAGGCTAAGACTTGCTAGCGAAAGAGAGAAGGGTATGGTGGTACTGGGTGGGGGAGCTCAATGCGTGGATGGAGAGGAAAGGGGGCACAAGAGGTTGGAGGGAGGCTGAAGGAGGTAGTGCAGGAAGTATGGAGGGGTGAGAGATTAACAGGATGGTGAAGAGAGGAGTTAATAGTGCCACTGTATAAGAAAGGAGATGGGAATAAGCAGAAAATTATAGAGGGATTACGCTAATGAATACGGCGCGGCGTATCAAGTATACGTAGTATACGTAGAAGTACTACCGACAAAATCCACGTTCTGCAGCACGTGGTGAAAAGAGAATTAGCGAAGAAGGGGTCGAGAGTGTACGCTTTTTTTGTGGATCTCAAAGGCGCGTTCCCTTCGGTGGGTAGGAGGAGGTTGTGCGAGGTTATGAAGGAGAGAGGAGTGGAGAGGGGCCTGATTAACAGGGCAAGGGAGATATTTGAAGAGACGCAAGATAAGTTAAGAGGAAGGGAGGGGATTTCGAAGGGATGCTGAATGGATAGGTGGTTAAGGCACCGGTCCGCTTAGCCCAACGCTTTTTGCGATTTGAATGGCGGATATGGAAAGTAAGGTGGAAGCCGGAGTAGTAGGAGGAGTTAGGGGTTGAAGGGGTTGGACTTTGGTCAATCGCGTATTCAGATGACATAGTGTTGCTGGCAAGAAGAGAGGAGGCCTTAAAGGAGATTATGAAGAGCTTATGAAGGTACTTGGATAAGAATAGGTTAGAGCTGAATGTGAAAAAGTCCAAGGTGATGGTGTTCAGAAGAGGAGGTGGAAGGGATAAGGCAGTAGAGTGGAAGGGAGAGGGAAAGGCGGTACAGGAGGTGAAAGAGTTTGTGTACCTGGGCTTCTTGTTTCGGAGAAATGGGACAGTGGATCGTCACATAAAAGAGAGTGAGGAGAGCATATGTTGTGATAAGGCGGGTGTGGGGTTTGGGAAAGACGTTATTCGCAGATGATTTTGGAAGGAGAATGAAATTGTTTGACTCGCTAGTGATGAGTGGACTGGAGTGGCATGGAGTAGAGATATTAGGGTGAAAGGAAAGTGAGGTGGTAAATAGGACACAGAAGAGGTATGTAAAGTGGCCACTGTGGTTGGCAAGGAACACGCCTAATTATATTGTTAGGATGGAGACGGGGAGAATGAGTTTAGGGATCCTAACGGTGATTCGGGCCTCTGAATATGAGAAGAAATTTTTGGAAGAGGGGGGAAGTGGGCTGGTTTGGGAGTGTTGGTGGGAGAAGGAGAACAGGAGAGGGGTGGGAAAATGGATGTTGAAAGGGAAAGGTATTTTAGAACCAATGGACTGCAGATGGATGAATTGAGAAGGATGCATGAGGAAGGAAGGAAGGTATATGAGTTGGTTAAGAAAAACAGCATGGAGAGAGAGGAGACAGCAGGGGAAGAGAGAATAAGAGAGACAAGGTTTAATGGAAACTATGTGTGGATTATGCCAAGGGCGAGAGCGCAATATTTGTGTGAGAAAGGAGAGAAAGGAAGTCAGGAGCTTATAGCGAGAATGAGATGTGGGTGCATGGAGGGTTTCAATAGGTTCTGGCTCGCTAGGGAAAAGAGGATGTGTGAACTATGTGGGAAGGGGGAGGCAAGAGTGGAGCACTGGTTGGAGGAGTGCGTAGAGGTGGAAAGGAGTGATATAAGCATGGAGGTGTTGATGCATGAAAGGGGTGACAAAAGGGCAGTAGCATGGGTGAAGGGAGCTTTGGGTAAGATGGAGAAGAAGAGAAGGAAGTAGGAAGAGGAATGGAGAAGGAAAGATTGTAAATAGAGGAGGAAGTAAATATAAGTAAATGTAAATATTGTAAATAGTAGATAAGTATTAGGTAATAGCCGCGGAGGCAGAGTTTGGTAATGCGAGGCAAAGCAAGAAAGTAGGGACATGCGAGCGAGGCGAGGCGAACCGAGGAAGGCAATGCGATAAGAGCGAGCGGCGTTAGAGATAAGGTGTGGAAGGATGTTAGTTTTAAGAAAATATTGTGTATATTGGAATAAATTTTCCATTTTTTCTAAATACCATCTTGTCCATCCGCAACAATACCATTTGTTTTTGGATCCCCAAAATTACCTAGCACACCTTTCGTACCCTGGCGTTACACACTAGCTCATCTATTCATATCTCCTAGTAGAATGATTCTTTCAAAATGATCACAAGTACCTATAGTATCATTTAAAGTTTCCCAGAAGGCGTCATTTACTTCACTTCTTTCACAATCAACTGGGGCGTAGCACGCTATGATAAATAATCTTCTGATTCCCACTTTCATTCTAACGCACAACTGTAAGGTGGATAGTCTAGTTATAACGTCAGACCCACCAAATTTCGGTCAATGGAAGGGAAGTATAGGAAAAGGACTAGAATCGAAAGTGTCATTTTTTGTATTTGTGTTGTATGCTGAGAAGGGTACCAGCCTTCAGCCGATTAGTAATTGACGAGAAAATGTGTATATCTTTCCAAAGGTTTCAACAATGTCCCAACATTTGATATCTCTCCATAAATTGTATAGGTTTCTAGTTTTCAAAATTCTTCACAACTTTGCAGAAGTTTTCATAAATTGCTATGATTTTATACTTCTCACAATTCCCAAAAATTGTCAGAAATTTCCATTAATTACATAACTTTCCATATCCTTGCATGAATTTTAACAAAACATATATTTCCGAAAACTTACGAAAATCTCGTAAAATTCCATAAATTTCCGGAAAGTGAATCGAAAATTTCTCTTTTATTTTTCGTCACTGAAAGATTCAACTTATTACCTGGACGGCGACTGACAAACTGAATCTGAGAGACTCGCCTGCCAATTAGTCACGCAGTTTGTGTTTGCTTTAATTTTTCTCAAGCGCGGGTGTCCATTGAAACATGAAAATTCTTTGTTTTCAATCTCAAAATCCAATTTCTTCAAAACTTTGGTATTCGTTATATTCCATAAAAATACACGTAGGAGCAGAACTAAGTGAGGAATAACGAAGCATTTGCCGCAATTTCATTTATGAATTAGAAAATAGTTACCAGGACACAAGAAGGTATTTCTCATAAAATCACAGATTGCAATTACAATTTGCGAGAAAAAAAACACGACCACCTCCCCCAACAAACAAAACAGTAGAATTTCCAATGAAATTATCAAAATTTGTACAAAACAGTTGAACTTTTACATGTAAAATTCATTTTCTTTAAAATATCAGCATTCATTTTTTCATTTCTCCTCTCGAGTTTTGTTCCTCGACTTCAACTTCTGGCATGACCTGGGAATGTTGTTGCAAAAATCTAAAATTTATGTCACACAGTTTTTGAAATCTTATCAATAATTGAAGCCAGTAAAACAAAACAAATCTTCAATGTTCAGCTAAAGCGCTGACATGGTGCGCCAGACGACGCTAAAAAACTTTGTGATGACCCACCCATTTGACATTGGAAATAATCTTATTTACAAAAAGTAAATTGTTGGTGTTAGTGTGCTTCAGTAGCCCACCAAATCTGTTTCCTACTGCTGATGCTACCTCGAAAGCTGCTTCTCTAATTAACAGACATGCCAGTCCTTCTTTTCAAAAAATCCAATTCATGCAGGTTATCAGATTCAAGATGAGACAACTCCGAACCTTCTTCATGTAGGCTATGGAGATCCAGGAAGTCCCGTCTTCAAGATAAGCCTACCTGCTAGGCTACTAGTATCACCTAATATTAAAAAACTGTGTGGCATGAATTTTAGATTTTTGCTACAACATTCGAGAGGAGAAATGAAAAAATTACAGCTAATATTTTAGAGAACATGAATTTTGGATTTAAAAGTTCAACTGCTTTGTTGAAATATTGACGGTCTCATTGAAAATTTTCAATATTTGAACAGAAGGATAATTTCAAACAAATTTTTCTCGGTCAGTTTTCACCATGAATTTTGAAAATTTTTTGAAAATAATTCAAAAACATAAAGGTGTTATCAAAACTGACAGGGACCCGAAAATTCAGATTCTCAGGTCAATTTTACATTTCTTCAATGTATGTTCAATTGATTTTATTAAATTCAAATCAAAAGGTTACAAATTATTAGGACACCTTTCACGATCTGTCTACACTTACCGAAAAGTAGTATATTTTGCAACTAAGGGAAGGAGAGGGGCTTTTTTGACGAGTACTGAAAACATACACAAGTCGAAAAAGTGCCGTTCCCCCTTGGCGCATACGATATTTTTTATAACAAATGAATGACCAGAAATTTTTCGAAATATAATCATGATTTCAGTCCGTATTAGATCATGAATAAAGAAGCATGAAATTGATTTTCAAAAATGTCTATATTTCCTGAAATTTATGAAAATTTTCGGTCATTCCTGGTAATTTCACCGGTAAATATGGTAAATTATTATAAATTACCCAAAATTCATTAAAAAAAATTTGTTATCGGCCAGTAGGTCCATATTGACAACCACTAAAAAAGCGATGAGTCACGATAAATTTCCCGCTAGGTTTTGTATACACAAACCCAAGTGAGAAATCCTTCCATGCTATTTGCTTCTTAATGGTATCGACAAACTAGCTTGCTTTCCCTATACTTATGACTTGGCGCGTTGTTTCTTTCATTTCCAAATGAAAATCGAAAAGTGAAATAATTTGTTCTCCTTTCATTTTCAAATTAGGATTACAAAATTAAAATAATTCGTTTTTCTTTCATTTTCCATTTAAATTTACAAAATAAGAGTAATTCGTTTTCTTTCATTTTCAAATTGAATTTACAAAATTAAAATAATTCATTTTTCCTCATAAATTTTACAAAATTAAAATAATTCATTTTCTTCCATTTTCAAATTAAAATAATTCACATTCCTTAATTTTTAAGATAGAAACGGTCAGAATGAACTGTAAATAAGTGTAAATTTATTATTAAATGGTAATTTACGATTTTGAATAAATCAAATATTATTTTATGTTATGTAACGTATTAATTTTAGAAATTGAGAATATTTGTCTGTATTAACAAGAACCATTATCTTATCTTATGTACTAATTTCACCGATTATGAATTTTTCTGCGTTAACAAAATATTATAAATTTTAATTTTACTATTTCTATTTTTAATTAAAAATTTCTTTAAATGTAATAAAATAGTGCGAGACGCTCGAGGTTGGCAGAAGGGACACGGAGTGCGGTGTCCCCACCGCTCCGTTGCTACTCCGTTGCGAGAGTCGGGGCCAATCAGAGGGTAAGCAGCCGCTCCCTTCTTCGCTCGAGCTCTCCCGCCTCTGGCAGATAAATACCGCCGCTCTGAGTAGAATCGTCACTCGAGCTCTGGCACTTACAGAGACTAATCACATCCTTGTGACTAGTCTCTTCTTTTTGACTGGCGATCGCTACGTACAGCATTTTAGCCAATAAAGAAATCAACTTCAAATCAATTCTCTACTTTCTCTGCTCTCACCTTTCTCTACTCTCTTCTCTTTTCCGGTGACTCTGGGTTTACCCTCTGAGGTCTCGAGGTCACCTTTCTTTCTCGCTCTTCCTTTCTGTGACTTTGGGTTTACCTTCGTGGTCTCGAAGTCACTCTCTCTTTCTCTCTCTCTCTCTCTCTTTTGTGACTTTGGGTTTACCTTCGTGATCTCGAAGTCACTCTCTTTCCTCTCTCTCTCTCTCTTCTGTGACTTTGGTTTTACCTTCGTGGTCTCGAAGTCACACTCTTTCTCTCTCTCTCTCTTCTTTCTGTCACTTTGGGGTTACCTTCGTGGTCTCGAAGTCACGCTCTCTTCTCTTTTTCTTTCCTGTGATTCTGGATTTACTCTCCAAGGTCTCGGAATCACCCTCTCTTTCCTTCTCTGATTTTGGGTTTACCTTCTTGGTCTCGCGATCCCTCTCTCTCACTTCTTTTCTCAGCCTTCTTTCAATCCTTATGCCTGGCAAGCGCTCATTTGAAATGATTAAATATGCAAATCAGTTGTTAGCAATATATAATAATCATAAAGTACAAAAAAAAATCATGAATGATTTGAAATTCACATTGGTGAAAAAAGGCATTCCTTCATTCGAATTTAAAATCAATAATTTATTTTTGAAGAGTACAATAAAACAATGATTTCCCCTTGCACTCTAAAAGACTATTTTGTGATCTGAAAACTAATTTTTATTATTTCCACAATGATGATTTATCATAAAAAATTGCTTTACGCATGTGATAGTTTTAAAAAAGCGCGCCATTCACAGTCAATGATACTGCCGATGCAACGCATGCGCAGTACAGTTAGGGAACCGAATTGGGAGCTCTGCGCTTCATCCGGGTACCTTCTGACACCTTTTAGACCCGAGCATCGGACCGTCTGGATCCAACCGTACGTTACGAGGCTCCGGGTCTTAAATTCAATCCCGTAACTTCTTCGCGCCCAACTCCTATCCCAACTCCAATTCCAGTCATCAGGACCGATTCCTCTTCTTCCGACTCTGATGACACCCTCCTTCTGAGTGCCAATGAATCCTTCTCTCCCTCGCTCCTCACCCCGCCATCAAAACGACCTCGACTGACAGTTCCTCGAAGAAACCTAGACTTCTAGGTTGAACCACTGACCAACACGGGAAAGCGGCCCTCCGTCTCGCAGATGTGAGTCGTGCCCCTCTCCTACACGGATGCCCTCCAGCCGGGCAGGAATCGGGCCAGCCACCAGGCCGCCGTTCATGGACGGGCTTCAAGCATATCGATATCTCCTCACCTCGCGAGGAGCAGTGACCATCCACCAATCTCTCTCCAGTAGCCGGAGATACGAAGAGAAAACCATGTAGCTTGTTTCGTTGTTTCAAAAAGTTAATTATTTATTTTAAATGTATTTTTATAACAAAAGTTTATAAAAATATATCTAAAATAAATAATGAACTTTTTGGAAAAACGACACGGCAAGGTAGGGAAAGTCAGGCTGGAGGGGAGAAAGAATAAGGAAGTGGCGGCTGTGGAATTGGAGAGCTGGGACGAGAAGTTGGTTGTAATGCGAAATAACAATAGGATGAAGGATAAGGGGGTTTTCATTGATCACGATTTTAGGAGGAAGGAAAGAGAGGTGCGGAGAATTCTGAACGACAGGCTTAGGAGGAAGAAAAGTGAAGAGAGAGCGGTGAATGTACACTGTAAAAAAAGTTGGTGTGAATTTACATCCTGCGACGATGGAAATAATTCGATCGGTTTGGCACATAGTAAATAAGCAGAATTCTGTAAAAATACATACTTTTCTTCTTAACATGCGTCCGCCGTAAAGAAATACATGCAGGACGTAAACTTTCCGTCGTCGACTGTGAAATTACATACGGGTCGTAAATCATCACAAAAATTATCAGATGAGCCACTGTCCGAAATCTCGTTGAATTTTGTGTTCAGCTTTTATAATCGAAAACATATTTCGAGGTTTAGTTCGCCAAAAACTTTTCGGTTATTCAAATTTCAATATTTTTGTTATCTCTGAATTATTCATAATGATTCCTGATTGACAAATTTCCCTGACTTTAATCTGATTTTCAGGTTTTCTCTAACCTGTGGTCAGCTTGCTACTATTCACAACTGTTCACAGAGGTGACAATATTTTAGAGCTATTTTCTGTATTTAAGGGAGAAAACGGAATGTAACCACTTGACAGTCTCAAACTTTATAAATCAAAGCGACATAACGTGCAAAACAACGTAAACAAGAATGCAAACGAACGAAATGCGCACCCATTGGTAAGAGGCCGTTCGGGCGTCTCCGGAACTGATCGTTTGGCACGAATTACACTCGCTAGTCCCGAATGGTCGAAATTTACGTCCTGCACATTATTCTGCGGCGTTCGTCCTTGCGGACTTACTCCCTCTCCATAGAAAAGCACTCATCGTCAAGATTTACATATACTTTCGCAGACTTAAAGTCCCAAGTAAATTTATCACCTTACGTAAACTTACTATGTCCCACGCCGATCAAATAATTTCCATCATCGGACGTAGTAATTTTACAGTCGACTGCAAATAGAACAACCTTCGTTCTATTTTCACATTGTTACCTCAAGTAAAATCACACTAGATTGCAAATAAGTACTGTAGTATCGTAAATTAATCAGGTTATACACTGTAATTTAAAAATACATTGCACGTATAATTACTAGCTGATTGTAAATATCACCAAAGCTTTTTTTACAGTGTAGGGTATCGGAAAATAAAGGTAGACGAGAAATGTGGGTGTGGGACGAGGAGAAAAAGGTTTTGAAGAAAGTGCAAGGGATTTCGTTCAGTAGGAAGTAGGGGGGGAAGTAAAGCAGAGTGGAGGAGTAGTGAAGGTGCTGTACTGGAACGTAGCAGGGGTAAAGAAGAAAGACGAGGAGTTTTAGAGGTATAACCAGGAATTTGATGTTGTGAGACTGGTGGAGACGTGGGTAGAGATAAAGGAACGGGATGAAACAGATTCAAAGCTGCCAAGGGGGTATAAGTGAAGATTCCAGAAGGCGGTCAGAGTGAAGAAAGGTAGAGCTAGTGGGGGAATTATAACGGCAGTTAGTAAGGATGGATTGGAGAAAGGAGTTTATTGAGAGGGAGAGGGGGAAGGCGTGCAAATGAGGGCAGTAAAGATAGGAGAGGTAACGTGTAAGTTTGTGACAGTGTACAATAATGATGGGATGGAAAGAATTAAAGAAAGGGTAGGACTTTCTAGGCGAAAGAGAGAAGGGTATAGTGGTACTGGGAGGGCGACTTCAATGCGAGGGTGGCTCTCCCCTTCCCTTTGCAGGGAAGGGGAGAGCTTCGAAAGGAAATCAAAGATAAGATAATCAATAAGGAGGGAAAGATTCTAAGGGACTAGATGGAGGATAGAGGCTGGGCGTAAGCTAATGGTATGGCAACAGGGGACGAAGAGGGAGAATACACATATGTAAGTAAGGAGGGGGTATCGGTGATAGACTATGTAGTCATGAATATGCAAGGGTGGGGTGAGACGGAGTGTTTCGTAGTGAAAGGAAGGGTAGGATCGGACCATCAGCCAGTAAGGTTATGGGAAAGGGGGGGCAGCGGGAGGCAAGGTGGGGAAGAAGTGTCGACAGGGGTCTGGGTAAGCTGAACGAGGGAGGCGATAGAGAAGTATCAGGAGCAGTAAGGGAAGGTACGCTTTGAAGGGGAGTCGGGGAAGGAGATATGGGAGGATTTGAAAGAGAAAGTGAGAGGGTGTGCGCAAAAGAAGGTATTCAGAAGGAAGGAGAAAGGAATGGTGAATCCGTGGTGGAATAAGGAATGTGAAAAGATGAAAAGAAAGGTGAAGGGGAAGTACAATAAGTGGAAATAGGGGACAGCGAAAAGGGAGAAATATGTAGAAATGAGGAAGGGTTCGAGATTGATGTGTAAGAAGGAAGGACAGGGCTCAGATTCAAGGAAGAGTGATGATGGGAGTAGAAGTACAAGGGAGGCAGATATGAAGGAGTTGAAAGACGAGGAGATAGAGAAACAGATAAGGAAGTTGAAAAGGTCAATGGCAGCAAGTCTGGATAGGGTAGAGAACTGAGCGTCGCTGTTTAGTACACAAGAGGTTAGAGGAGCCTAAAGGAGGTAGTGAAGAAAGTATGGAGGGGAGTGGGATTAACATGAGGGTGGAGAGAGGGGTTAATAGTGCCACTGTATAAGAAAAGAGATAGGGATAGGCAGGAAAATTATAGAGGGATTACGCTAATGAATACGGCGCGGCGTATAAAGTATACGCGATGGTAATGGCGGAGAGGCTGCGGAAGGATGTCGAGATGAAAGGAATATTGCCGAAGACGCAGGCCGGCTTTAGGGCGGGTAGGAGTACTATCGACAATGTCTACGTTCTGCAGCACGTGGTGGAAAGAGAATTATCGAAGAAGGTTTCGAGAGTGTACGCTTTTTTTGTGGATCTCAAAGGCGCGTTTCCTTCGGTGGTTAGGGGGAGGTTGTGCGAGGTGATGAAGGAAAGGGGAGTAGAGAGGGGCCTGTTTAAGTGGACAAGGGAGATATATGAAGAGACGCAAGTTAAGGTAAGAGGAGGGGAGGGGTGGGGATTTCGAAGGGATTCTGAATGAATAGGTGGTTAAGGCAAGGGGTTCCGCTTAGCCTAACGCTTTTTGCGATTTTGATCACGGATATGGAACCCGGAGTAGTAGGAGGAGTTAGGGGTTGAAGGGGTTAGAATTTGCTCACTCGCGTATCCAGATGACATAGTG
>CAKNYM010053063.1:1105018-1153099 GCA_932195095.1 Andricus curvator | reverse complement strand
TTTGTCAAAAAAGAATCTTTTTTAGAATTTCACAGTGCGAATAGAGTCTCTCATTTTTGGGCTCCTCAAAACTACCACCGCCGATTTTTGGGCTTCTACCCGTAACGTTCAAAAGCAACCCCTTGACACAACGCAGATATGACTTGGTCAAAAAATAATCTCTTTCAGAATATTACTGTGTAGAGTCGCTAATTTTTGGGCTCCTCAAAAATAACAACACCGTCAGAGAATTACCTTTTTTAGAAATTTACTTTGTAAATGTTTCAGACTCAGAATTTTATAGGGTGAATAGAGTCTTTGATTTTGGGGCTCCTTGAAAGTTGAAATTCAAATTCATAGATAGGCGTTCGATTTTTCAGACGTAGGGGTGCTTTTTTTAAACAAAAAATCAAGCATTCGTGAGGCAAAGAAAAGCCCAACACTACTTTCTATTTTGTTTTTTCCATGTTTGAGTTTTTACTTAGGGGTTGTTTTTTTGTACATAGGGTGGTTTTGCACAATTTTGTTTGGTGCATTCGAGATCCCAATATGAGCCAAAAATTATGATGCACTTTATTTTTTTCAGATTTTATTTTCGACAAGAGGGTGGTTTTTTGCACATAGGGGGTGGTTTTTTGAATTTTTTTCCGTGCATTTGAGAGCCCAAAATAAGGCCAAAATTGTGGTGTCCTTTTTTTCTTCCTAGTTTGAGTTTTTATATAGGGGGTAGTTTTATTTCCGGCAGGGGTAGTTTTTGGAATTTGGTTGTTGGCGCGTTCAAGAGCCCAAAAAAAGCCCAAAATTCTGTCGTCTTTGATTTTTTATTTTTTCAAATTTTTATGTAGTGGAGGTGCTGGCTTGACTTAAGCCAACACCTCCACACCAAATTTGAATTTTCAAAAAAAGTAGTGGAGCCCAAAAATCGGCAATACAGCCCAAAAAAAGCCCAAAATTCTGATACAAAAAAATTTGGGAATTTCGATTGTGGAGGTGCTAGCTTGATGGACCTCCATAAGGGCCCTTTTCATGCGGACGCCAACATACGTATAATCCAAATAAACGATAATTAATTCAGTTAATATTTCGAACAGATCGATTCCTGGTTCTAATCTGACAAATTGAATTTCCCTTGTTTCAGGTAATCCTAAATTACACTACCATGCTAGTGAACGTCCTCGTGACAATGTGTACCCGGGAACGGTTTGTCGAAGTCTGGAGTATGATTCAAGACTTTGATTACGACACGAATGAGCTAGGGTTCCCGCAAATGGAAAATGGGATCAAATTGAGGGTGTGGGGAATATTGCTGCTAAATGTATTGATTTGGGTATGGGTCAATCAAGCTGGAATTTTGGCCTTCAGAGAATCTTGGCTGAAGAATATTAGCTACCTGATTGTATATGTTTCAACTAACATCTCTGTCTTTAAGTTCTCGGGTATAGTTTTTATAATTGGATTAAGGTTTAAACATTTAAATACAATTGTCAGGATCTGCAGTCCTAATGAAACTGGCTTTCAACGTAAGCCAAAGATAGATTCAAAAGTAAGCTAATTTGAGTTTTTGCTAACAATTTGTGAATTTTAAAGATATTCTAGGAATACAGCTCAGATCAGAATGACACAATCTCTAACTTGATTTATCCAATTGGCAAAAAAGGCCCATTAATTATTTTAGAAAAGAGCCCGGAACGCAAATAATAAAAAAATATATGAAGTCATAATTTGTTTATTTAAATATAGTTATTTGCATATCGACTGCTCAGGTTTCAGTTGTTCTGTCTACGGAATCAGGTCTATTTTTCGACACAATCATTAATTTTTTGCAATAAAATAAAAAAACATGCCGTTCTGCAGCACGTAAGAGAATATTAACAAATACTACAATATAGTAAATATTTCAGAAAATTACATAAAATTGTATTAGGTGATGCAGAAAATACTGCTTTTTTATTTTATTATCAAAAGTCAAAATTATTATAAATAATTTTTTTCTGAAAAAAGATCTCCTTTCCATCCGCTGGTAATCGAACCACAGAAGTACTGATTTCCGCATTAAGCTACTAGAGAGATCGAGAGAAGAAACTTTTTTCAGAAATACACGCATTATTTTGGTAGATGGTACAAAGCAACTTTTTCAAGGAATCTGTATTATAATTAGAGAATAACAGAAAATATTTAACGTCTATTATATAACTTCTATATAATATTTAAATATTTTCTGTTATTCTCTAATGATAATACAGATTCCTTGAAAAGTCAAAATGCCAAAATCGATCAAAATGGACTTGATACCACATACAACACAACTAAAACCTGATTCTTTATACGGGCTCACACGATACGAGCTTGATTCCATATTGTATGGAGCAGTCGATATTTGTTCTTTCGCTTCCAATTTAGACGAAACTCATAATTTTCATTCCATTTCAATTAACGAAAGCTCATTTTATTCCTTAAAATATTCTTTACAATTTTGTTTGTTACATTTTCATGAAAATTATTTTATTTGGGAATTGTCCGTACAATTATACCTTATTATATTCATTTTGCGAATTAAAACAATTTTATAAGCAATGTTCAATAAAATCGTAACGAATAGAATTATTATATATAATCATTTTTAAATTAATGTATTCTGCATGAAATGTTTTATCGTTGATTTTCAAATTATTAATTTAATGATTCAAGTTTTAAATTCATTAATTTTCAAATTTTCCACTTAGAAAGCTTAACATTTTTGAAGTTTTTTGGAATAATATAACTTTGAAGGTTCACAATATTAAAAAATCTTCAATTTTAAACGGTGAAAATGACAGTGATTTTTTTTACAGAAATCACATTTTTCAATAAAAAATATATCGAATCACTTTGAATGTCCCTTGCGATACTACATGATATAATACTTATTACAAAAATATGTATCACCTTTGAAATTGACATTACTTCGAATTAAAATTATAGTTTTAAATGTGCAATTCTAAAACAGTTTAATTTTTGAGGCCTCGAAACTTAAGTTTTCTTCCCAAAAGCTTAAATTGGAAAATCTTTGTTCTGAAATTTCTTAATTTTGATAGGTTTCGAATTCTTAATTCTTAATTTTATAATTTTAGATTTGATTTTTTTAATTTTCAATATGTAATATCTTAGAATTTTCCGATTTTTAGTTAGTATAATTAACAATTAGAAAATTTTCAATTTTCAAACGACTTGCATTTACTTAAAACAATAGAAATTTTAAAGGTTTTGAGTGTAAAAATGTTGTAATATCGCACAATTTTTGTCGATTAAATTGTTTTAAAATTTTAAATGAAGTTCGAATTCGTTTAAGTTTCAACGTTCCGGAGGAGAAATTTGCTATTTTTTATTGTTTCCCATTTAAAATTTCTTTTATTTTAAACGTTTTTTTTTAAGAATAATTCGATTTTAAAATTTCATAATTGGAGGTTTTCCCATTTTTAACAGTGAATATGACGGTGAATTTATTTTTTGATTTTAGACAAATTTGTCTAATCAATTTCAATGTTATTTCATCATTTTTTAAATTTAATAACAATTTAAAATTTCAGAATTGCAGCAATTTTTACTTTGAAATATTCAATTTAGTTTCCAATTTCAAACTGTCAAATTTTAATCGCTTCGAGTTGAAAATTATTTAAAATCAAAAGTTTTCAATTTTAAATTATTCAATTTCGAATGCTTTTACTTAGAAATAATTCAATTTCAATTACTTTGAATTTTAAATGATTTAATTTTCAAAATCCGAATCTGAAAATATTTCAATTTTTAACCCTTTGAAGCATGCATTTTTCCTTACACACGAATTGTTTGAAACTTCATGCACGGAAGGTTTTTGGGGTCGTTAATTATGAATTTGAAGTCAAATTTTGGAAATGTTCAAATTTCAAAATGGCGAATCCAATATGGCGGCCCAAAAATTTAAAAAAGCCCCGTGGCTTCAAAGTAGGTTCTTGAGGGTTTTGTGGGTATTACGAATCTAAAGTAAAAATTCCTGAATTCAAAATGGCGGACCCATTGTGGCGACCAAAATATTACAAGATTGGTCTCATGGATTAAAAATGAGTCTTCAGGGGTTTTTGGGCCGCTGATTACGAATCTGAAGTCAGAATTACTAACTTCAAAATGGCGTCTACAATACTTATTTTTTAATATTTTGTTCACCATATTGAATATCGTACTTTGAATTTTGGAATTTTTTACTTCAGATTCATAATACGCGACCGGAAAACCCCCTGAGAACCCATTTTTAAGCCACAGGACCCATTTTTTAATTGTTTGCCGCCATATTGAATCCGCCATTTTGAATTTTGGAATTTTCACTTCAGATTCGGAATCAGCTACTCAAAAAATCCTTTAGACGTTATTTTCGGCTAATTAACTATTTTTGATTAGTTACAATTGCATTTAGTGTGTAAAAAGGCTGTATTTTTCACTTTGTTTGTTTATGAAGTCAATTTCGTTAAAAAGCAAAGTGTTTTCAAAGTTTCTTAATGACAAATGAAGTTCTAGAATATCTTTAACAAAAATGTCAAAAAGGTGCTATACATGTATGACACTATGCCGCAAAGAGTTACCGTTTTGAAATTCATTGTCCTATTTTCGAAATTTTAATCTGAAATTATTCAATTTCGAGATTCTTCAATTCAAAATAAATTTTCAGATTTTGAACGCTTTGAATTAGAAATGATAACAATTTTAAATCCTTGCGAATGAAATTGTCCAATTTTCAAATTTTTAGTCTGAAATTTTTCAATTTTGAGAGCTTCTAATAAAAAATGTTTAAATTTAAAACCCTTTTTTATTAAAAAATGATACAAGTTCAATTCCGTTTATTTCCAATCAAAACATTGTCCTTTTTTCAAATTTTACCTAATCTAACATTGTTTGATTTGGAACGTTTGCAATTCAAAATCGTTTAATATATTTTTTTAAATTTCAAACGCTTTCAATTCGGAATTAATAATTATTGTTTCAAATATTTTGTAAACTTCTTATTTAAAACTTTGTTTAATAATCGATTTTTAAATTATTTATATTTTTAATGTTACGACTTATATTTGCAATGGAAGGTAAAGCACAAATATGCAAATAATTATATTTCAATAAACAACTATGACCTGAACTGTTTTTGCATTTAGATTTCTTTTCTAAAATATTTTACAATTATTAATCAGCCTATTTTATTCTGATTTTTTAAACAGAGTTAAATATTTAGTAATTTTGAGCTTGACTATACACCTAGAACATCCTTAAGTCCCGATGAGTTTTATCTGTCTCCTGGTTCAATACTCTTAAGATTTTTGCATTGACCCAAACAATTGTTCAGACATTTTTTACCAATTTAAATAAGGTCTGATGAAATAATTTGTTTTCTTTTAAAGGTGATAGAAAAATTCTATGGCGATCTTATAACTGCTAGCAGAAAATTAAACTCTATATATTCATGGTCACTATTGCTTTGGCTGTTCAACGTCTCTTCCCATACAGTCAGTAATACATATTTCATCATTACTGCTTTCATGGATCATGATTTCGAGATGCTTATTCAATTGTGCTTGGCGGGTTGGTTTCTGGCTTACGTTACGCAACTTATAGTGTTACATGTTGCTTGCGATTTTGCTTGCACGCAGGTAAAGTTTTTAAATTTTATTTGTCTTAAAAAATCATTGTTGAAGTTAATTATTTTTTTAATGATTTTAATGTTTTTTCGAGAATAAAGAGGTATGATGCCAATAAGATCTTTTATTCCTCTTGTAACTTTTTCTCTCAGCTTTTGACAAAAGTAGAATATAAATGCTCGTGGCATGAAAATGAGAGCTGAAAGGAAAATAAGGAAGTACATAAATGTCAGAAAATCACGTCACCTGTAGAACTTTTTCATATCAAAGAAAAGCTGTTTGCTAAACCAAACATTTGATGTGATTTTGTGAAAACTTTGAGGGATATTTGATGTTTTTATTCGTTCACTTACCCTTTCATCCTTCGCTTTATTGCCTTAATGCTCAACTTCCTGAGGCTCTAAAGAAAAAGTAGTTCTTTTTCAGGCCAACCGCATGGGCTATATTTTATTAAACTGGAGACGTTGGCAAGCTTACCATAATAAAACGGTGAGTGAGAAAATACTAGGTTTGAAGCAAAAATAAGAAAATTAAGGGTAACAATATTTTATCATTTTATAACACTTTTTAAATCAGAGGCGCGGTAATATTCCACAAATTCCATGTGTTTTATGAAATGTCCTTTCAATTGAATTACTGTTTGCTCTCTTGTGAAAACTGCAGATTAGAATTTTTATTAGTTTCGAAGTTTACCGAAATTATCATTTGACCGAATTTTCATCTTTCCTTTTCATACAAATGAATATTACATCAAAAGATAATTTGAACATCTAGAAATAAGGCCAAACAGTTAGTTCTATTTAAATTGCGGACAATTTGTAATTCTGCTAAATTGAAACTTGGAAAAATTAAATTATGGTAATTCTATCAAATGAAAATTAGGTCAAATAAAATCAATATGGATCAATTATGCCATGTGAACTTTAAAATTTATTTCAAAGAAAGAAGTTTCTTTAGTTTATCCTTGAATAGAAAGTATAATAAGAGTTCAAGTTGATCCTTAAATAAAAAATAATTTTCTAAACTTTTGATTACAGGAGTTTGAGTCGACATTACACCTGATGAATCACAAATTGAACTTTTCAGCTGGGGGCTGTTGTTATGTGAATTTACCGCTATTACGCTCGGTGAGCATGCACTCTTAATTACATTTGGATCTATGCCACCACTCGAGGAAACAATTGCAATGGCTAAATGGTTACTGGTGAATTTATCCTTTGAAAAATCTAGCTTGATTTAAGTTATTCTAGTCTGTTATGAAACTTGTGGGACGCGAGATTAATGTTTTACATTTTAGACAAATGTGCTGGATAAAAACTGGATATTGAATTTTCAAGTTATTTTGCAATATACTAAAATAAAATAATCTTATAAAAAGAAATAAAATTAACATTTAAGACTCATCTGTCCATCTATGTATTACAAAAGTGAAAATAATTTTCATTTTAAATACTCAGGTATGAATTGAATAGTAAATGGTTACAATTCTCAAATATTATTATTCACTATTCGATTCAGTCATTTTTTTATGACGGCTCATTGATATTTTTTTATTTTCAGATCTCTGGATTACTGACTACGTATTTGTTCATTTTGCTTCAGCTTCCTGATAATTAGTTTAAAATTTGTTTGATTGTGTTATCAAAAATAAATTATTTGGAAAAAAAGCATTCCAATGTTTTTTTAACTAACTGTGAGTAGAATTTTATTTTAACAACTCCAGATGAATGGAAAGTATGTTTATATATTTATATATTCATATATTTATTTTTTTATATTTACAGTATGTTAAATTTTACGTGTACTGGAGTTGGAAAATGTAATTACTCTAAAGCACGATTCAGTTTACTACTGCACCGTTCCCAGTATAACTTTATTGTTAAGATCTCCAGATAAAAAAAAATAGATATAACCGTAATAGATGAAACCGTTCGTTGTTTAGCAGTTGTTTACTAATCGGGATGAAAACTTTCTTTTGAGAGTAAAAACACTCTTCTTCTTATTGCAACACCAACAATTTGTTTATGATATCTAAGTTGCCAGAAAAAATAGTTTGGACAAAGTGAATTTATACCTGTATAGCAATTATTATTATTATTATACAATTAAGCCATTTCCCTATCGCATCGGGGTAGGCGTGACTTGCTCGGTGAGGAAAGGAGTAATGTGAGGTAGGGGGTATAGATTTTTTTAGATTGATTTAGAATTCTCGTGTTATTAGTATCCCCATGAGTATCATTCACTCTATTTACAAACTATTTGTCGCCACACTTTTCTGTCCTGGCATACTACTCTAGCTTCCTTCATGTCCATGCTTTTTTTCATGCAAGCTTTCGTGTTTCTATGGCTTCTTATGTCTGTTCGGATTAATGTCTCATTCACATATGCTAACCATTCTTTCGGCGGTCTATCTCTGGGCATTCTGCCGTTTACTTTACCTTTATACACTTGTTTGGTCAGTCGTTCATCTTTCATTCTTTCAACATGTCCGAACCATCTTAACTGATTTCTTTCCCATATGTCAACTAGTGTCTCTCCTGTACCACATTCTTTGAGGATTATCACGTTTAGGACTTTGTCCATCAGTGTTTTCCTGAATATTGTGCACAGAGGTTTCATGTCAATCGCGTCAATTTTACTCTTGTCCTTTTCTTGACAGGTTTATATGGCTCCCTATCGTATAATACAGTCGGTATAAATATAGAGTTATGTATGGCCACTTTAGCTTTTTTTGATATGTTTTTATTTCTGAGAATGGACCATGCTCTACCGATAACCTTCTTACCCTTATTTATGTGCCTATCTACCTCCCCATCTATTTTTCCGTCGCTAGTGAATAGGCTACCCAGATATACGTACTTGTCAACTTGTTCTAATCTCTCATCATTTAGGACAACGTTGCACATTATTTTCTCACTTTTTCCTTCAAACACCATGCTTTTTGTTTTATTTACGTTAATTCTGAGGCCCATGTTCTTCATGCTTGTGTTCAGTTTACTCAACATTCTTTGCAAGTCCTCGATTTATTCTGCCAGAACAATTTTGTCATCTGCGAAAACTAACCCACGTACCCTTACTGTCACGAGATCTACACCTTCTTCGTCGAAGACGGCCATTCTTAGACACTTATCTATAAATATGATAAATAGATATGAGGGCATAACGCATCCTTGTCTCACGCCTTGTATAATATCGAACCAATCACTCAGTTTCCCATTAGCCCTTATACTCGCTTTATTACCTGCATATATTGTTTTTATTGCTTGTAGGAGCCATCAATTTACTCCGTACTCTTTAAGGACTTCCCAAAGTTTACTTTTATTTACTTTGTCAAATGCTTTTTCTAAGTCAACAAATGCACACAAAACTTTCTTTCCTACTCTCAAGCTTTTTTCTGTGATCTGTCTTAAGCTAAATATTTGATCTGTACATGATCTTCCTGGCATAAATCCACTTTGGACTTCCCATATCTTTTCTTCTGTTATTTTCATTACCCTACGAATAAATATTTCTGAGTATATTTTACTCACGGTACATAATAAGCTGATACCTCTGTAATTATTGCAGTTGCTTTTATCTCCCTTTCTTTTGTATATTGATACGATAATCGCATTTCTCCAATCGTCTGGGACTTCTCCCATCTCGATACATAAATTTATCAATTCGCACAACCTGTGAGGTATGTACTCGCCACTGTATTTAAGCATTTCAGCGCTAATACTGTCTACACCAGCAGCCTTACCGTTTTCAAGTTCTTAATTATATCTATAACCTCAGTGACACAGACTTTTTCAATTGGGTTTTCTAATGCATTATGTTCTATGTCGCAGTTCTGTTGCCCTGTATCTTCACCTCCTAATAACTCTTCAAAAGAGTCTTTTAAAGCGTCTACTATCCCGTCTTTATCATATAGAATTTCACCTTTGTTGTTTCTCATGCTGACAAACTCTGTACTTTTACTTTCCTCCATCTCTTTAAATAATAGTTTCATGGTTCCTTCAAAGTCGTTTTTTATTTTCTTCTCTTCTTCTGTTTTGATTTTATTTTTACTTTCTTTGACTAGTAGTTTGACTTTCCTCTTTTTTTGTCTGAAATGATTTTCAAGTCTATTTCTCTCTTCATCGCTAAGACCTGTGATGTTCAATGTTCTCTTGTACGCTTCTTTCTTTTCTTGTCGGGCTGCCTCAATTTCATCATTCCACCATGCATCACCAGATTTTCTTCCTACAACCGCCGTACCACAGACTTCGATCGCAGTTTTAACAATGATATCCCGTAACATGGTCCAAGCGCTATCTATATCTTTATTGCTTCTAAGCGCCTCCCAAGTTGCCTTATCTATGCGTTCGTTTATCTTATTCTGAAAATCTATTCGCACTTCCGGTTTCTGTAAATTATCAATCTTGATTCGCGTTTGTTACGTTTTTTTTGTTCTCTTTCTCCTCCATCCCCGCCCTAAGTTTATTTTGGAGACTAGAAGGTAATGATCAGTATTGCATTCGGACCCCTTCATGACTCTTGTATCTTTTACTAGTTCTCTTAGTCTTTCATCCGTAATAACGAAGTCAATTATAATGCGGTTATTTCCTTTACACCAGGTGTACGTGTGGATCATTTTATGCCGAAACCAAGTATTTGTAATAAATAGGCCCTTTTCTAAGCATAAGCTAACTAATTTTTCCCCGTTATAATTTTTTCTGGTTGGATCCCCAAACTTACCTAGCACCCTTTCTGCGTCTGTATCCTGACGTTGAACGCCGACACATTCGTTCATATCTTCCAGCAGAATTATTCTTCCACCTTGATCAAAAGTACTTATTGTATCATTTAAAGTGTCCCAGAAGGCGTCTTTGACTTCTCTCGGATCGCTATCAACTGAGGCGTAGCACGCTATGATAAATTATCTTCTGATTCCTACCTTCATTCTAGCCCACAACAATCTGGGAGATACAAAATCATGATCTTTGAGATGCTGTCTTGCTTTTACATTCATATTTAAACCGAACCCTTGACTACCATGTGATTCACTACCTACTCCTGACCATATTTCAGAACCGCCTTTCAACACCCCATTTCATATGTTTCTACTTTCGCAACACTTTTTCTTCGGCTCAGGTACACATAAAATATCTAGTTTCCTCACGTGCATAGTTTCTCGTAGTTCTCTTACCATAAGATCATTCACTCCTCTAGCATTCCAAACATCCAGTCTCCATTCATCGCCGGTAACTCAACCTTTACGTTTACCGTGTGTATGCGTATGTGTCTATGTATGTGTCAATCAAAGTTTCAGTCCATCCGAGGCTATTTTATTGTTTGTATTATTTATTGTTTAAATTGTACACCCAACTACCACCTTGATGCGCGAAAGGACCCCGCACCAAATGTACAGAAAAAAGCCTTATGATAAAATATTCTAAAAAAAATTTTTTCTTGTATTTTTGAACCTGCAAACTGAAAATTCGAAAGAAAAATGTCAGAAAGAGGGACAGTTTTTAGACAAACACTTGTCCAAAGTTTCGATTTTTACATGTATTTTAATGGAAAAATGCTTATTTTAGCAAAATGTTTTTTTTCCTCAAAAACGCTATGATAGATATGACTAAAACTTTTATATTTTGACGATCAGGCGTACCGAATCAAAAGATTCATACCCACGAACTAGAAATATTAATGATTCTTTGGGTATACAGCATGTTTTTGGGGGTGTTTTTGTACCCTAAACATCCAAGTAACATATGTAAATCATCATTTCTTAGTAATTAAAATCAATAGAGATTTTTATTCAACTGCTACGGTATGAAACGACTTTTCAATAAGTGGAGTAAGCGTACATAGCAAGAATATGTTTTTACCTAATTTTAGGGGATGTTTTACCATCCCTTAAACAATGAGTCTGAAGTTCCTACCGCATTAATCAATAACGAAAAATAATTTTATTTTTGCATGCATGAAAGCTGCTATTTTATGACAGAAAATAGTCGCGTACAACCCTAAAAACTTCTTAAAGCACTTTCAACCCCTTATCAGATATAAAACTCACCCAAACTACCCCTAAATATTTTTAAAATTCAACAAAACCAACCTAATTCAAAAATACACCCAGTTTTTGCTGATAATAATTTCAATTGATGCCAAAGGGGCACACATAAAGTCTCAACCCTTCAGCACATGTAGAACTCACCCCAGCAACCCCTAAATATTTTTAAAATTCAATACAATCACCTTAATTTCAAATTACACCAGGATTTTTCTGAAAATGCTTTCAGTTGATGCCAAATCTAGAATGCCAAAACTAAAATGATCATTTTCCATTAAAATACATGTAATAATTGGAACTTTGATAAGTGCGTATCTGGAAACTGTCCTTTCTTCTTACTTTTTTGAATTTATTGAATTTTTAAAATATTTAAAAATATTAAGACTTGGATGAGTTTCACATGTACTGAGGTGTTGAGACTTTATGTGTGCCCTTTTGGAATCAATTGAAATTATTATCAGCAAAAACTGGGCGGATTTTTGAATTAGGTTGGTTTTGTTGAATTTTAAAAATATTTAGGGGTAGCTTGGGTGAGTTTTATATCTGATGAGGGATTGAAAGTGCTTTAAGAAGTTTTTAGGGTTGTACGCGACTATTTTCTGTCATAAAATAGCAGCTTTCATGCATTTAAAAATAAAATTATTTTTTCTTATTGATTAATGCGTTAGGATCTTCAGACTCATTGTTTAAGGGATGGTAAAACATCCCCTAAAATTAGGTGAAAACATATTCTTGCTATGTGCGCTTACTCCACTTATTGGAAAGTCGTTTCATACCGTAGCAGTTGAATAAAAATCTCTATTGATTTTAGTTACTAAGAAATGATGATTTACATATATGTTACTTGGATTTTTAGGGTACAAAAACACCCCCAAAACATGCTGTATACCCAAAGAATCGTTAATCTTTCTAGTTCGTGGGTATGAATCTTTTGATTCGGCATGCCTGATCGTCAAACTATAAAAGTTTTAGTCAAATCTATCATAGCGTTTTTGAGGAAAAAAAACATTTTGCTAAAATAAGCATTTTTCCATTAAAATACATGTAAAAATCGATACTTTGGACAAGTGTTTGTCTAAAAACTGTCCATCTTTCTGACATTTTTCTTTCGAATTTTCAGTTTGCAGGTTCGAAAATACAAGAAAAAATTTTTTTTAGAATTTTTTATCATAAGGCTTTTTTCTGTACATTTGGTGCGGGGTCCTTTGTTTTGCGAGTCGAAATCATGTCCAAGTTGTAACGTCAGTCCCACCAAAACTTCTGTTCGGGTGAGGACAGAGAATGGAAACCGAGAGTCTCAATTGGTTGGTGTTTTACGCTGAGAAGGTCACTAGCCTTCTACAGCGTTGTATTAGCTAGGAGTTCATATGTTCCCATCTGCCATTTCCCGGCCTACTTCTAGGCACGGAACCAAAAAATTATATATATATATATATATATATATATATATATATATACCGTGTATATATGCACATGATGCATGAAGCTTTTGCTGGGTCTTTGCATTGAGTCCATCACACAATGTAACCACCAATCTCACTCTTGTGAGACGTGCGGTTATAGCTAAAATTGTACCGCGATTTCGCTAGGAGCGGTGTATTTTTCACAATTCAATCTAAAATGAGTTGAATTGGAATCAAATAAAACACATCAATTAGGACACCTTTATAGGGATGGTAGTGATTTTTTAAGTATCGGTGGCGAGATCTTCTTATCTGTCTGGGTAAAGAAAAGATTGTGTTCCTATGTACTTACCTCAACTTCTTTTACGCTACCCAGGTGGAAAAACACCACTGGCGCAGTACTGGTCCAGTACAGATTGCCGATGTCCCAGTATTGTGTACCTGTACTGGTCCAGTACTGGCTGGTGATGCTCCGGAGTACTGCACACCAGTAGTGGTTCTGTACTGGCAAACTGCTGGCGTACGAAAATGCCGGAGTTAATTTTAAAAATGACAAAAAATTATTCAATTGTTTTTAGGACACATTTACTTTATCTATTCATAATCATACGACTGGATATCGTCCGAATATTATTTATAATTACAAAAATGTAAATTTCATTCAAACTTTTTGGTAAATTTTAACATTCACAATTGATATACTCTAAAGATATGACAAAAAAGGTATTTAAAAAATAAATTTCAATGGCTTGCGGGTATTTTATATTTTGACATATATTACATTTTTAAAAATTATATTACAAATAAAATTTCTAACGCTATGGGGTTTCGAACCTACATCTATACCTAAATCTATCGCCTAGCAGTCGGTAGTCTTTACGTATACAGAATTGAAAGTCTATGAAAAAAACCATCCTCATAAGGCACAGCTCGAAAAAGTTAAAACCACAATTTTGTAACTCTCTTTTTCTAATTAATTTTTTATTAATACACGACTTTATAAGACGTAAAATAAATTAACTGTTAACGGGAATATAAATAAAATAATTTTTAAATAAATAATTAAAACCGATTACAATTTTTGTTCGTGTAATACTTTTTTTTCGCGTTTTATACCATTTTACAACTTTTGATTATTATTATATTATACCATGAAGCCATTTCCCTTTCGGGGTAGGCGTGACTTGCTCGGTGAGGAAAGGAGTAGTGTGAGGAAGGGGGAATAGATTTTTTAGATTGATCTAGAATCCTCGTGTTATTTATTTAAATGACACGTTCGTTCCGCAACACTGCTCCGAACCAGGTTGCTGATCAATCTCTCTAGCGATTACCCCAAGTGAAGAGCCCCACAAAATTGTTATGTGTGGTTCCCCACTTGGATCCATTAGTATCCAAGGTCTTTGTTTCAGGCGTCATTCATTCTATTGTCACTCTGTTTACAAACTTTTTTGTCGCCACACTTTTTTGTCCTGGCATACTACTCTAGCTTCCTTCACGTCCATGCATTTTTTCATGCAAGCTCTCGTGTTTCTATGGCTTCTTATGTCTCTTCGGATTAATGTCTCATTCACAGATTCTAACCATTCTTTCGGCGGTCTACCTCTGGGCATTTTGCCATTCACTTTATCTTTATACACTTGTCTGGTCAGTCGTTCATCTTTCATTATTTCATCATAATGACATAAAATTTCATTTTTCATGAGCATTTAACATTTTTATTGACGAAACTTAAAAATTTTATCGCGAACAGCGACAATTTTTTGATTAACAAATTTTTTTTAAGTTTTGTGTAACGTTTTGTTTTTTATGTGTTTTAGACCATTTTGCAACGATTAAGAATTACATCAAATGTCATTTTTTTCTGAACATTTACAATTTATCATAAAGGTGGAACTAAACATTTTTGCTTTAAAAAAAAACAGGAAAAAAATGTTTTTGCCATAGTTGTATTTATAGTTTTTCGACATTTTAGAACACATGAACCATATTTTTAAACGTATTTAGTCTTTTAATTTTATACTTATACTTTTGGCATAGTACTGCTCCGATCGTGGAGCCAGCCGTCAGTCAGACCAGTACTGGGCCAGTACTGCGCCGGTGGTGAACTCTGGCGGACTACAGAATTTTCTACCTATTTAGGAGATATTCGCGTTTTTCCAAGCCGAGGTCCAAATTATTATTTTTGGGTTTGACTAGAGGATGTTACTACAACCAATACCTAATCTATTATGGTACTATTCTCAAGTCCCGAAAGCCACCGGAAGTGTGTATATTTTATGTTCAAAGAAAAACTAGAACACGTGCGCTTATGGCCCTCGCTAACTTTAGATGCGTTTTTCACGAAAAGCAGGTTTTCAAAGTTCCAACTTCAAAAATGCCTGGGTGACTCGTTTTTGAACCTAAATGGTTCACTCAGAGAAATTTCCTCTTGTGTCAAAAGGATATTTCTTGATACACATGGAAGTTCCTTTTATATTTAAGGTTAAAAGGATTTTCATTTGTCTCAAAAAGAGTCTTTTTGCAGCAACTATTATCCTTCCGCGACAAACATCACGTAATCTTACAGCCAAATAATTCTGTTTGGGTAAAAAATATTTTCACGTGGTTCGAAACAAAACAGGCAAGAGGACGATGCTTCTGTTTGAAGACAACTTTTTCTTCAAGTGTTCGTCTTATGCTTGAAATTTCGGGAATTTATCCGGCTATATGACCTTATACGTAACTTTATCCTGGCCATAAGGGCCCCTTTCATGCGGACGCCCACATATGAAAAAAACAATATTAATCAACGAGAAGAAGAGGTATGAAAATACATCTGTCCCCTTTCCAGTAGCCCCTTCTTTACCTTAACCCATGATAAAAAAGATCGTATTTGTTAAATTCGCGATATAACACTCAGAGAAATGTCCTCTCGTGGCAAAAGGATGTTTTTTGACGTAAATGGAATTTCCTCTTAAATTTAAGGTTGAGAGGATTTTCATTTGTCTCAACAGGAATCTTTTTGCAGCAAAAATTTTCCTTATGCTACTAACTTCTCTTAATCTTGCAGCCAAATAATTCTATTTGAGTAAAAAATATATTCACGTCGCTCAAAACAAAACAGGCAAGAGGAAGATGCTTTTGTTTCAAGACAACTTTTTCTCTGAGTGAACTAGAACCGGCCATAAGGGCCCTTTTCATGCGGACGCCCACATATATTGAAGACAAATAGTTGTATTTTAGGGGTAGGGAGTATGAAGGCTATGGGGATATGGGGCAATTCCTGATAGGACGGCCTTACACCGATTGTTAAAAAATTAATCAATTTAAATTCCTGGCACAACTACGTCTTTAAAGATGTGGGGAACACATCGGGTCTCTCCTATTGACCGATCGTGTGACCATTCCTTCACTTTAAGTGGAGGGAGGGGGAAAAGTGATACCCAGTGGACACTGGGACATTCTAAAGACGTCCTTAGATTTTAGAATGTACCTCTGTCATGTGACTTGAGGTCTTCAGGACATCCTTTGGATCTTTTCATGTCTTTAATCCTTAGGACGTCCGTCAAAAGGCGTTTATAGGACAACTTTATGACTTGTGTGCCCACTGGGTAGGTTTTGGGAAAAAGGACAAAGGTCCTTCTCTCGTAAGTGGAGAGGAACAGGTGGTACCTTGGTGTTGTAGGTAGGGAGAAAGTGATATCGGTGGGGGGGGGGGATGTTGTATCTGCGGAGGGGTTGTAACCAAAAATGTGTTATCTCAGTTCCCCTTGAACGTTCCGTGGGCCAACCCCCTAATAACGTTTCCCATATTTTGAACATTAAACATTTCATTATTATCTTATTATTCAACTACATTACTACATCAAGAATAGGGAACGTTAATTAATTACTTTCCGAAAGGTTCAGTTTCATATTCACCTATGCATGTTTTTCATATTTTTACAAAATATACATTTTTTGTATGGCTAAGGTTGTTTTTTGGATAATGTAACGAAAAGGAAATGTTTCTAAAATCCATCCTTTTTTTGTGGCATGAAAACGAGATTCTTGAGAGAAACTCTTTTTTGGTAATTGAAAAAGAGACTTGAGAATAATGAATAACCACTGTTTTTATGATTTGGAGGATGGTTCTTTCAAAATATATATTTGATTTAAATATTCAGAAAATTTTGAAAAGTGAAATTTCCCTCCTTTTATTCTACTTTTTTCGACCATAAGAAAATTATATAAAGATAAAAAAAAATCGAAAAATATGCTTAGAATTTTGAATTTTGCTTAGCTAACATATATTATTAAAGTGCTATTATTGAGTTTCTATGCTTTTAAGGTGTAGAACCGACATTAAAGCGCCATAAGCTAAGAGGAATATGCAAATCTAAATAATGACTAAATTCCTTAAAATTGATTTATTAAAATTTGTACAATCTTTTATGTTTTATTGAAAGACAGTTTTTACAAGGAAAAATTAATACAAATTGTACAAAATATGTTGTAAGAATTAAAAAGACGGATATCATTATTTTACATATTTGATCAAATGTTTTAGAAATTGTTTAAGAAATTTTAATTTCAAGATTTCCAAGAGTTTTCAATAGATTACTAGGAATTTCAAAAGATTTTAATAGATTTTATCGGATTTAAAATGTTACATGAGATTTTAAATATTTCAACGGAATTTCATCTGATGATTTAAAAAGTTGGCTTTATACCTATACACTACACTAAAAGACCGTGCTGACGTAAAATTTCTATCAAATTTTAATTAATGTTCTTATGTGTGTAAAAAAAGTCTTAATTACAAATTTTTATATACATATAATGAATGGTGTACACAAATAACAAGTATATTATATTTTTAATTTACCGTTTTTTTATAAATTTGAATTCGAGTTCAAGAATATTTATTATTCCTTGATATAAATTTTATAATTTTGTAAAAAAAAAATTGGTGAATATTTTGTCTAGGTTGATTTGAAGACTTATAACATTTTCTAACGGGTTGCGCATTGACGATATTTTCTTGAAGTAAAAAATTGATTCCTGCCTTAGCTTTTCTTCATAAAATAATTCAGACCTATTAGTCATAATTTGTAAGAACATGTAAAAATAATTATATTCACCTTTATTAACCCAAAATATTTTTTTCTCGTATGAATGATGTGTACATTATTTGTATTCTGAAATATGGAGAAACGTAAAATTTGATGTGAAAATTTAAACCAAATACAAACACATGCAAAATTGTTATTAAAATCTAGAAAATAATGATTTTGCGTTTGGAAGTCGTCTTCTCCAAACATTGGCTAATGATGAACAAAACTGTTTTCAATTACGAAAACTATTTTCATTTTTCTTCACTATTTTTTAACATGAAAGAAAAAAAAATCGTAACTTATTGTATCAATTGTAAGAAGAGAAATATGATCATTTTCCATATTATCGCGCTTTAATTGTAGCGGATGAGAATGTCTAAAAAGTTATAGGTAATAAATTTAAGCCTATAATGATTATCCTTCTACAAATGGTTTTTGTAAGAGAATGAAAACCGACTTTTATTGTTCACAAACTCTACTTTATGCCCTAAAGCATCGAAAAAAACATTAGATTCCTTCCGCATTTCCAATTTTTAACCATTTTTTTCTTAAACAACACGGCTGAACAAAATTTTACGAAGCACTCTGGGTTTAGCTTATAACATGAACCATTTAAAAAGTGTTTCACCTAAAAGTGCAAAATAATCCAATGCTCCAAGTTTCGTTTTTCACCATTCTTTTTATTTTAGTCATATACTCTTTAATTCCGAAAAATATTTAGTCTTTATTGTTTGCTAAGTGAGAGATTTTTTTATTCTGCGTGGATTTTTTAAACATAAAGCGTGAAAATTTTGTTTTTCTAAATTCGAATATCCCAAGAATATTCTAAATTTCTTTATAAATATATTTCAAATTACTGAATTTGGTTTAAGTAAAATTATAATGAAAATCTTAGTTAATATATTATTAGCCTAAAAATGGTCCAAGTTTCTTCAGGTTATATTATATTAATAATACACATGTGTCTAAAAACCACTGTCTTACGTCTGTCATTCATTTTTAGATTTTTTTAGATAATGATTGATGTACACTAGGGTGAGGCATCAAAAAATTGATTTTGTGATATCTCATCCCCTCATCTTTTGTTATTTGGTGGAAAAGATTTTTCTAATTTTTCGAGATATTTTGAAAAATGTTTAGAGGTGGGAAACGGCCAGGGGCGGCGGAACAGGTCCAGGCCATGTGTTGAATTTGAAAGGTTTGTGAAGGGAGGAGGGGAGGGAAAAGGGGGGTAGTGCATTTAAAAAATATTTTAATTTTAATTTGTACATTAATTTTACTTAATGTACATATAGAACAATTTACATAGAAAACCTAATGTGTTCCAAGGAGCTCCGGCCTGGGTTGTTGATTGTCAACACGTGGGAGAGCTCATGTGTTGAATGGCCAACACACACAACAGGTGTTCCTTCATCCCTGGGAACGGCCCTTACTACAGTGTACCACAGTGCCTGATGCCTAGCCTGACTACCTGAACCAATTTTCACTGAAAAGAACTTGCACATACCGGATCCATGATTCTATGACTCTATGTGATCTCCCGTGGACCACGAGAATAATGTTCTGCATTTTAGATACGTTTTCTGGACAAAAGCAGGATAATGAATTTTCAAGGTATTTTGCAATATAATAAAATAACCTCATAAAGCAAAAGAAAATTAACAATTAAGACTCATCTATGTATTACGAAAGTGAAAATAATTTTCACTTTAAATATTAAGTATGAATTGAATAGTAAATGGTTACAATTGTCAAATATTATTATTTACTCATCGATTCAGTCTTTTTTTTTATGACAGCTCATTGATATTTTTTTCATTTTCCGATCTCTACAGATACCTGAGTACGTATTTGTTCGAATGTTTTTTTAACTAATTGTGAGTGGAATTTTATTGTTAACCACTCCAGATGAAAGGAAAGAGATTTTGACTATGTTAAATTGTACGTGTGCTGGAGTTGGAAAATATAATTACTCTAAAGCACAAATCAGTTTACTACTGCACCGTTGCCAGTTTACGATATTAAATTTTGATTGAAGTTTAATCGGGAAAGTAATTGATATTTGTCACTCTAATTATCTTTTTGTGAATAAACTATTGTTAATTTACAAAATGTTTTCTATATCGAAATAATTATTATTTAAAGTTAAATGTTTACTGTTTATTCAAACAGAATAGCATTGGCTTTTGTTATTTGAAACAAATACGCAGCAGTGAATTTAATTTTAATTGACCTATTCAAAAAATAAAATATACAGTATAAAAAATACAATATTAATATTGAATGAATATGTCAGATGATATAATATAATAGATAATTTAGCTTTCCTATTAGTTTAGTTAAATGAAGCTTGCAAATTATTGTATATCCTTACTCACGGAAGAAATAGATATATCTATTTTCCATGCCATTGCACCGGAAAATCGTCACCTTTCTTCACACTATCGAGCATGAATACTAATCAACTTAATTTTCTTCTATTACTATTCAAACTACATTGCTCTCGTTTATCTTCTTGAATATTGCAATCGGCGAAACTCTAATTAATTTAACACTTGTTATTTTAATTTAGTACTAAAAAAAGACTAATTATTCTTTTATTGAAAATACCGATTTTGATTAAATTTCTTGAAGTCTTATTAATAAAATTCCAGGAAAAAAAGAAATAGATAAAGTAGTGTAGATTCTATCATATTTATTGAATAGAATTTATCAAATTAGGTACAGCCAGTAAAGTTCTACCAAAAAGTATCTTAAACCATTTATACCTATATGTAAGTCCTTAAAATTATTTAGTCATATTGCTATTTATATAATATTATTATACATTTCTCAATATGCCGTACAAAAGTGGAAATTTCGAAACGTTTTAAACATTTAAAACGTTAAAACTTACTTTTTAAAACCGTACATTTTAATGAGAATAAGTAAAAAAAATATCTTGTCATCTTGCTCAAATTGCCAAATTGATTTTTCAGCTTATAGGGTTGATAAACAATCGAACCCTACACTAAAGTCTTAAGCTGATTTTAAATATCGATTCTAAAAATAAATTGACTCTTCCAATTAAAAGTAAGAATCATTCCGCTTTTTGTAAGAAAAATAAAATTATAAGCTTCCGCTAGGAAATCAGTTTCAAAAATCAATCAGGCAATTTTTTATTACAGAATTTATTTGTTTCTTCGTATCAAACACTTAAAAACTTTATAGTCAGTTTTCAGTTTTTGATTTGCGAGATTTTGTTCAATATTTCTCAATGAAATAAACAAAACTCAGTTATATTTTTTGCCATATCGTTGGAATAATATTGCCTACTTTGACTAAATCTGCGTTCTATATTTCTTTAATAAATAAACGTGATTTTGTCAAGAAGTAGAAAGCTGTGAGAAAATATCGTTTGTAATTTACAGCATTAATTAGGTCATATATTATCTTGTATATTATAAAGTTAAATTACATATATAAATATATTCTAAAAAAATCACAATTTATTTTAAGTCTAGTCTCCATTCAGAATTAAGCAGTTTTTGGTTTATTGACATTTTTATGAGTAAACTTGTTCAATTTCAGACATAACGTATTAAATTTTTCTGTTTGTCGATACTTTGTTGAAATATCTTTCAGCTATTTGTAGCCGAATTTATTTCAAGCATGTTTTTCTCAGAAGTTGTTCTACTCGATTAACCCTTTTTATAAGAACACACAGTGCCAATTTACGAAAAAAAAAACGCGCAGAGAAAAAAAGTTTTTCTCTTACTTTTTCTTTTATCTTGCCTTTTACTACCCCGTCTCTCTTCTTTACGGAAAATAAAGAAGAAGAGAGGAAAGTGACTAGAGCGCTTTTACAAGTTTTATACAGAAGGAAAAACCACCAAACTTTTCCCTCGTCTAAATGCTTTTATACTAATTACTTAATCAAGATTGATTCGTCTCGGTTGAGTAGGTCGTGCAAAAAAGCTATATCTGCACGATCACCTAATCACGTCAAAAAAAGTATAGTTTATATCTCAAGTCAAAAAAAGATCCTGTATCGAGCTCACTGTCAGAAATCGCTAGAAACGATTTAACAAGTGAAATCACAGCTAAAATCACAGATAATTAAATTTCGGAATACTGGACACTTTTTGGAAAATTTACAAATTACCCCGCACAAAAAAAGTCAGAAAGGGTCCAAGTCATTTTGGGAAATTTCTTCTAGTTTAATAAATTGCGAGATAAACGAGTGTCAGTAAAATCCACCGAAAGGCCTTTTCCCTACAATTTGTGCGGGGTTCTTTGACTATTGAAAAAATTCCGGTACGTGTGTCTGAACTTTATTTCCTTTTGCATTAATTTCTTAATATTTAAAAATCTTAAACATTTTAACACCGGCTTGTGTTATAAAATATTTTAATTTTTTCAAATAAAATTGGTTGCTGAAGCAAATAATAATAATTCAAATTCAAAATTTCCAAAAAAATGAAAATTGCGTAGTCGCTCAAAATAAGAAGTCATTTTCCAAGAAAGTCGAAGTTTCCTTGAAATATAAAATATTGAACAATTTTATTTTTTGCAAATTTGTATTACTCGAACTTTTAAATTATTGTTTGAACAGAAAAAATCCGGCTATTTGTACCGAAATTTCACTACAAATAGCAGCAGTGGCCCTTTTTATGAATCAAATACAAAAAAAAGAATCTCATTGAAATTAGAATTAAATATAAATATTTTTTTTATTTTTCAAATAATTTTTGGTTCATACTTAATATAATTGTACTTGCATAAGTATTACCATTTATCACGATATACAGGTATATAGATATACATAAATATACGAATATTTGATATTAAAAAATCGCGTGTTCTTTCTCAAGGGTATATTTTTTCTGAAGTAATGTATTTTAGAGAAACAAACCACTTATTTTCTCTTTTTCCGTTTAAAAGATTTCTTAAGTCGCGCAACCTTAAAACGTTAAAATCCCAGAGGGTCCTAAAAATTTAAAAAAATGAGATATTACCGAAACGAAATTTGTAATTATATTTCCAGAAACAAATTATCCCATGTTTTTCTTAATTATCTAAAAGAAATTAGAGTGTTCAGGGCGTTTGAAAAAAATATTTTCAATCATTATCGATCTCTAAAAAATTGTTTAAAAGAAAAAGAGAAAATTATAAACAGTTTTCTTTGTAAAAATTAGAATGTATTCTTTGAAAAAGAATATTTGATTTTTGATCAATATTCAACAATATATGTAATCTAAAAATAATTGTGATATGAATAGAAATTCATATTTTAGTATCAACAAAATATTTAACTCAAATATTTTGTTCTTTGTTTTACTAATAAAAGAACCATTTTAATTATCTTCTCTATTTTTTAACATAACACTTACTAATTTTTAAACAAATACAAACTCTAATAAAATTATTAGACACACGTACCAGAATATTTTACATCTCAACATGCATATTTAATGTTTTTCCAAAAATGTCAAATATATAAATTTGTTTAAATATTGCAATTATATTATTTCTGGTATAATAAATAAATAAATGGCACTTGTAATCACAGAAAATAATACTGCATTAACTAGAAACAGACGAAGGTACAGTGTGTACCGAATTTTTTGTTTACACATCTACATGAACCAAAAAGTGCTCAAAACTGCGAAGTGTTTTAAACAAAGCGTGATGTCATGATTAATCTAAAAACTCATCAATTTTCATTATAGATTAACACAAAGCTGTAAATTTGACGATTCACAAAAAAGAATGGTTACACCATCGAATCATTTCTCGCCATAAATTAGGCAACTTTTTTATTGCCTTTTCCCCTTTTCTCTTTGTTTAAAGATTTTGAAAATTTCGTAATCTGGAGTTTCAAAATAAAAGAGTATGAAATATAAAGATTTTTTAATATGGGGAATTCGAAATCTGAAGGCTACTCGTAATTTCCTTCAATTTCTAACCCAAAATATCGCCCAAATAAAAAATAACTTTTACCTCCTTTCAATCTAGAAACTATATGACCGTAACAATCACAGAATTCGACCTCAGTTCATTATTGGATCTGAAGGCTTCAGGACTAAGATATCTTCTATTCCTGGATCTGATTGTGGCATACTGATTATTTTCATCACAAGGAGACGAGTAATATTCGTGTGGCGTCAGTGAAGAATCCCCAAAATCAGCATTTCTCCTTTTCAGTGAAAGAGCATCATCATAGACGCTAGATTTAGGTCTCATTTTAGGAACATCATAATGAGTTGTGTCTTCTAAACTCTTATCAAAAGTGAACCTAAGCATTTCTACAATCCCAGGTTCTGATTTTGATACAAATTTTCTGGGAACATCGTAACCACTACTGGAAGGCTGAAACGAAGAAAAATTATCCTTAGTGTTCCGAAATTGAACTTTTTCAGCTTCAGCATCTGGTTGACTGATCTCATCCTTGCTGAGGGATATGAAAGGATGTTTGGGAATCGTGGATTTCGCAGGATGCTTCGGAAGAGGATTAAGAACAATTTTTTCTTTTGGGGTGACTTTTCTATCCAGGGATTTGATCATAATTCGAGAAGGTGCAGGATAAGAGGGACCAAGGTCAGCTTTGAGTTCGTCTCTTGGAACTTCGTAGAGCAACAGTTTCTTGGAGGTTGTGCTAAGCGTGTCAGATTCGTCATCTTCTGCGTCATGTTGTACGTGGAAGGTTGACAAATTCGTGGACCTCAGGTTAAAGCTGGTCAGGTTAGTGGACCTTCTGCAGTTTTCATAAATTACCTCCTGCTGGGGAAGGTCTGGAGTCGATCTTGTCGAAGAGGCCAAAGAAGAAGAGGAAACTGATTTTTCATCATAACCTGAATCGGGAAGTTCTCTAGTTTCCTCGCTGACGTTGACTTGGGAAGCAAACACAACCTCTTTTTTCTTCTCGCTGAATCTTTTTCCTTTGAGAGTAGATAGGAGCTTCTTCAAAGACTTCTTGCGGGGTAGCTTCTTCCCTGGAAATGGAATCCAGTTGATGGAGGTCTCCTCAACTTTGATCGGCTTCTTGAGAAAAGCACCGATGATGAATGGAGTTCCGTTATCACATTTTGGGGAATCGTGATTGTCTTGCGACAAGTTGGGTTCTTGAGATTCGTGTTTAGGGTAATTCCATTTTTGATTGTTTCTTTGTGGTGTTCCTGATCTTAGACCATATGTGCTGGATCCTTCAGTACTTAATGTTTCGGTACTGCTTTGGGAAATTTCAACAGATGTGAAATGTAGGGACTGGCATATATTGGAATAGGAATGTCGATGAAGTCCTGAACCTTTTAGTTTTCCACGAACTCTGTCTGACCAGGAATCGTTGTAGCATTTGTACTTTTCCTCAAAGGCAGCAACAATTTTTTTGACAAAGTTTCCGGTTCCTGGTTCGGAGCCTGTCCTTGGTGACATGAAACCTGATTCAAATTCTTGAACGATATGTTCGAGGTTTGGTGTTTCGTTTAATGAGGCTGGTAGAGTTTTGGCTTTCCTGAACGATGCCATCCTGGATGGAGTGTTTTCAGGAGTCTGAATATACACAGCCTGTGAAGGGCTGGGGGCGACGGGGGTCTTAGGAGTTTCAACCTTCATTGGCTTCGTTGGTTGATCAAAGGAGCTTCCGAGTTTCTTCATCCAAGCTGGTCTCGAGAAGCTGCTCTTTCGAGACAACCTAGGTGTCCTGTTGGGACTTTCATATGTAGGCCTGCTCATGTTTCCCCGGAAACTTTTCCTTGTTTTTGATCGTTCGAAGTACTTCATTTCGCCAGATTTCTGAAACACAGAATTGTATGGTTATTATTTTTTTATTTGTGACCCTTACACGTTGTTAATTTCTTATTAAAATTACGTCGAAATACAAAAATTAGAAGTGATTGAAATTGGACGCGAACTTTAAAAATAGTACTTTAGGTTAAAATTGTTTCACTAACAATAGTAGTTTAGAGTTTCATATTTTTTAATTCTCTGTAGGTGAAAGTTGCGATTTATATTTAATGCCCTAGAGCTCATTTTATTCGTCGAAGGACTCTCTACAAATCTTTTTGGTACACTTTTTTTTAATTATTTAGAAATTATACCATTGTTAATTTCATAAAAAATATTGTTATTAAATATAATATTTTTAATAAAAGCGTACTAAAGAGATTTGTAGAGAATCTTTCAAGGAATAAAGTGAGTCCTACAATATTAGGATTAAATAAAAATTGCAACTTTCACCTAAACTCTAAATCTAAAGGGAAAGCAAAAATGAAACTCGAAATAACTATTGTTATTTTTTTTAACATATCACTTTGAAGGAAGTATGCTAAATATGAATGTTTACAAAATTTTCATTGTTTTGAACATTTCGTTTCTTCATTCTTTTCTTTTGTATCATTGATGAAAAAATGTATATTTCTTGAAAAAGGGAATAATACTTTTGCTTTAAAAATTCGATTTTCAATTGTTTTAAAGCCCTTCTTGAATGTTGTCATTTACAATTCTATACATTGTTAAAATTCTTTATTAAATATCAAAAATCAATATAGTCAGATTGAAATTATTTGAACTTCATAAATAATAATGTTGTGATCGAAGTATCACAATTTTTTTAATTGGTATAAGTGTCATATAAGACAATTTAAAAAATCTCCCTTGTAATGTGTTTAATATTTAAAGGGTAGAACTAGATAATCAACAAAATCGGAATTTTTCAAGAGAGCGAAAAAAACATTTGTAAAATCGAAATCACCATAAGTCCATTTCCGAGATGACGAGTTGCTGATTTAAGCCCAAAATTTTTTATTAGAAACAGTTATTCATTTTCAAAGAAATAGATGTGTCAGCTGACAATTTCAAACTGACACTGACCACAAATTGAAACGGGCAAGGCTGCGGATTGCGATAAAAAATGTATATTGTATAATCTTAAATTTAAATGTTTAAAAAACTTATTCATGAGATATTGAGTTTCTAAATGAGGGTAAAAAAGATTTGATCTAGAAAAGTGAACCAATTCCGAGTAAATCGTCCAGAAATTTTGAGGTTAAAATTTAACAGGGTTTGGGATTCGGTTTTTGGTAGCGATTGAAAACAGAATTTTCAATTTTTCATAAAAACAAAAACTTCCTTCCGAGATATAGCGAAGCTAAATAAGAATAAAAAATATTTCATGCAAGCAAATTATTATGTTCTGAGATAATCAAAACTAAGTGTGACGGAATTGTACTGAGATAGACGATTATTCGGTGAAAGGGCTATAAAAGGGAGAAATGTTTTTCAATAAACGATATTGTATTTAAAAAATGAGAATTTGAACAAATCCTTTTATCGTAACGTGTATTTGATTTTTTAAGATTTTTTCCTCCCAATGAACTATTTTTTTCTAAAATGTTTGAAAGTAGATTTTCTCCAAAATCCCACTTTAGAAAAAATAGAAAAAGCTCGAAATGTGTACTACATATCTCGTGAGTCATTCTTGGTGAACCGCTACTTAACATTGGAAAAAATTATTTAAAAAGAAAAATCGAAAAATTAGTATTTTGCTTGAAAACATCGAAAAGTACAAAAAAAATTTTTGTACAAAAGTTTATATACCCGGAAAAGTTATAAGATAAATGTCTCTTTCTCTTTTGTGATATTTTTCCTCATTTACGAGAGAAAAAAAAAATATTTAACAAAAATTTCCTGAGCTCAAAAATAGTTTAGCCCTTATAAATCCACCGATAGGGTGCTTTTCTCATATAAGCAGAAACTATAAACAAAATATAACAAAAAATAAGAAAAGGTGGGGCTTTCCATAAAATATTCACTATTTTTTTCATTGAATTTTAAAAACATGAAAAAAGGATTTTCAAGGAGAAGCTCACCTTTCTATTTTTCCCATATTTAAAGAAAAGTTTCTGTTAATATAAATATATTCTTCATTTATTTTCTTGTACCTTTCGTTGTTTCCAAGAAAAATGCAAAAATTCGATTTTTACATGATAATTTTTTTCAATTTGAAACAGTGTTTTACCAAGAACGAAACTCACGAGATATTCATTACATATTGTGAGATAGTCATAATTGTTTTCTTTTTAAGTTTTTGTTATTTTCTCAGGATCATCTGAAAGAGCAAGAATTTCCACGCCGAAAAAAGGCAATCCCGAGTATCTACGCTTGTTTGGAAAATACTACAGTTTGAATAAACTTTCTGTTAATTTTGGAGAATTCGCAGGTAATCTTTGAATGATTTTAACAAATCCAAAACAATTTTTTGATTCAACTGTGATATACGTGTTTTTTTATTTAAAACATATAATGATATATCCAAATACCAAATCATTCTGACACCATGGCCTGCAGGTAGATCATAGTGTCCTACGACCTACACTGTTCTTGTAATTTTATCTCATTTCATTTCTCATTTAAGTACATAAAAATAGAAATAAGTAAGAACGGGTGGGGGGAGGGCTTGACTCAATCCGAAATTTTTCATTAGTTTTATGTGGATTTTATAATTTTATTTTTATAATTCAATAAAAGATTGATTTTTATTTTAAAAAGCATCAAGAGTTTTTGAATAATGATTTGAACAATTTTAAAATTATATCTTTCATTTTATATAATGATAATTTAATATTTATAGATTCAAGTTTTCATATTACAATTTAAAACGTGGAATTAATAAAGAAAAAGTGAGAAGTTTCAGAACTTCTTTTATGGAATTTAGTCATGCCAAAAATACTTCGTACGACTTAAGTGCCATTAAAATAATCTTTTTGTCCATCGGTTTCCTACTGAAAAATATTTTTGTACCTATACAAATGATTTTGTTTTTAATAATGTTTGGTATTCACCATATAATATGTTAATAGTATTATAATTATAATATTGTAATATAACGCTTTCTTCTTAGAACGTTTAGAATTTGAATGAAACAATTGTATGATGCATTTGTAGTTAGATAGATCCGAAAATCGTTCCAATAAGTATGATCATTCTCAAATAATTCTTCATAATTTGTAGACAGAGATTCAAATTACTTAAATTAGATAAAAGAGTGCTTACTCATGTGAAAAGCAATAGAATAATTGAAAATTTGTTCTATAGTACTATAATGTATACAGTTTAGTTTACATTTTTCTCAACTCACCTCTTCTTCGTCAGTTTTTCTGAGCATACGTTGAAGAAACTGGTTCATTCTGCCCGAATTACTCATGGATCCCGACTAATATTAAACCTCGCGGATCACCATCGTGCTCTGGAAAATTATTTTTAAAACACTTTCATCGCACGTCCAAGTGTTTGCCGCCAACACTCAATCGTCCTTCCACAAAAAAAATCATACACTTTTCTTCTGTCTTTTACTGAATGGGACACCTGTTTCAGTTTTAGATCTCGAAAGCGAGCTATTGTCTATAATTAATTATAAATTGTGCTTTGAGAGTAAAATTTTGTGGAAAATTTTTGCACTGTTGCACTGCACTGTCGAAGCGTCACCGTGGGAATCAGAAACTGAAATGCCCTCAGGTCAGGAAAATGGGACTTGTTTGTACTACCTGGCTATTCGCTGAAGAATTGCCAGTGACTCCTTCGACTCTATTCGTCTATTGTAAACGAGGGTCGAAGTCTCTGGGAAAACCGAGCCCCTCCCTCTCAACTCTGCTTTCCTGATTTATTCTTGAAAAGTGAAATGAAACAGAAATCTTTATACCAAATTGCTGACAAGGAAAAGTTATATTTAAGCGCAAAATTGAATACTGAAATATTCAGTTAATTTATTAATAAACTATTGTTAGAGCAAATTTTGTTCTGCGCGAGTCTTGTTTATTTATTATTTATAGAATGGTTCAAGGATTGCAACATGTTTACATAGATTTCTTGAAAATTAAGACTTTTATGTTTACTTGTGGTTTGATATTGAAAATTTGCAATATTCCTAATTCTACAATAACTTGTACTTTACCATAAATTTGTTTAGTTTTTCTCTGGTAATTTGTGTAAATATATTTTCATGATTTCTTTTTATACAGTGGCGTAACTAACTTTTGTAGGCCCTCCTCCGCAAACATAATAAAATATAATTATTTAAGACTGTAAAAAATAGAAGATGAACAATTATTAAAAATCTAATAGTTTCAACGAACTGTCTACAGTCTACCGTTGCGGAATTTTCCGTAAGAATAACCCATTTTCCAGCTCATATAGGGCTAACGGTACGGAAAATTCCGTAATATTAGTCTGAGTAGTCAGTGCCTAATTTGAAATAGACTGTCTATAAGTCTCGACCTAAAGTCCAGACTCTAGTCTGGACCCCTAGGTTTTCCGAAATTCGGTGAGAGTCGAAGTGAGAGTAGACCAAATATTCCCATTACACCGAGAGAAAATGGAAAGGGCGGCTAGTTTCACCGAAATTGGGTGAAATTTCCGGTTTGGCAAAAATCATATACAATTTGCCGGAAATGAAAATCTCAAATTTCCAAACTCGCCAATAGTATACGTCCCCGGTGAAATCTCCTGGGCCTGTATAGAAAAGATGGTGGGAGGATAGATAGTTATGAATGGGTTGGAGACGGGGGTAGTCAAAATATAGATGATGAATTTTAGATATCTCTGCTTTAAATATGCACCTTTTTAGTAATTTCTCGTTAGATAATTCTCCTTCAGGATTTTCAGGTATCAAGTTGTTCGTAAAGATACATTTCTTAAACCAAAAAATACTTGAATCTTTTTCGTAAGGTAAATACTTTTTATTTTACAAAAATATTGCTGCAATTAAAGCCTAATTTCAAATAAAGTCGACGATCTCAATCATATACAATTAGGGTGGCGCAAAAAAATATCATACTTTTTTGGCTCTCTCATCTCCATATTTTCTTTTATGTGGTGTAAAAATAATTTAAAGTTTTCTATAAGTAAAAAAATGTTTAAAACTTGGTCCAAGGCCTTTAAAGACTAAAAAGTATTAATTTTTTTTTCTTTCGTAAAATGACTTACGTAAAAGCAATAAGTATAAAAATAAAATGATAGTAGGCACTACAGATAATAATTTTGCTTTAATTTTATTCAGAATACTACCCTTAAAAGTGAAAAACCACCCTATATATAGGGGGTTGAAATATTTTAATTTGCTTTTTTCATATACCTCAGATATTGTTTTGCCTTGAACGATAACAAAATACTTTGTAAGAGTTAAAATATGCGCCATTAATAGAAAACTAACATTTAAACTTTTAAAATCTACGCCTTGCTTAGAACGATAGGCATTTTGCTTCTTTTACAATTCTTCGCATAATTTCTCATAATAAAAGTCCTAGGATGACTTCAGGAATATTTTTTAATTATTTCAGAGTTTTTTTTTATAATCCAAATACAATTTAAGTTCCGGTAACATACTACCCTCTGTAGAGAATAGAAAGTTATATTCTGTTTCTTTTCTATTCTTAGACGCAACTCTTAAGATACTCAGGTATTTATTATTTTTCATTTTTCCATTCTAAGATGTCTTATTATAGATTTATTTTCAAACCAGCGTATCTCAAGAAATGCGTCTTGATACAAAAATAAATTATAATATAACTTTCTAGCCCTTAAAGAGAATTGTTTTTGTCTTCTAAGGATAGTAATCTAGTTTTCATTAGTTTGTATTAGTTTGCATTAAGTGATATTACTTTTTAATGAGTTCTAGGCTCATTTGCTGCCATATCCTTGTAAAACTGTTATTCAGTTTACCATTTTTTTATATTAAGGGTGGTTCAAAGGCCCAAAACCGGATCTCAAACTGTCTTTAAATAATTAAAAAATCTATTAAATATTTCTGAAGTCATTGTAGGACTTTTTAATGAGACATTATGTCAAGAATTGCGAAAGGAGCAAGATTTCGTTCTAAGGTGCAGTTTAAAAAATTTTAAGTATAGTTTTCTATCAATGGCACACATTTTAATTTTTAAAAGGTTATTTTTAATCATTTAAGGCCAAAATATCTAAGATGTATAAAAAAGGACATTACAAATATTCAATCCCCTAAAGAGTGTGTCTGAATATAACTACGCTAAAATTATTTTCATTTATGCCCATTGCACCAAATGAAAGAAAATATGGGGGGGGGGGGCCCAAGAAGAAAAATATTTTTTTTTTTTGGACTATCCTAATATGCAATCAGGACTTTTTTTTAAAAGTAAGACAAACTGGTATAAAGAATGTTTTAAATCAGACAGTACGTATTGAAACTACAACTCCCTTCCTCACTGAGTGAGTCACGCTTACCAGAAAATCTCAATTTTGTCAAAGGATTTCACAAGATTTTAAGGGACGTTAAGGAGTTTAATCATATTTTAAGAGATTCTGCGGGATTTCAAGGGATGATTTTAAGGTATTAAGAACAATTTCCGCGGATTACAAAGGATTTGAAGGTATGTTAAAGGATTTCATGAAATTTTGAGGGATTTTAAGAGATTTCGAAATATTTCAAAAGAATTCGCGGAATTTTAAGAGATTCGGAATTTTTTCAACGAATTTTGAAGAATTTCAGGGGAAATTCATAAAATTTGAAAGGATTGTAACAGATTTTAAGGGATTTAAATGGGTTTTGATGATTTCACGGTAACTTGAAAGATTTAAAGAAATTTTAACAGATTCCAAAGTATATCAACGGATTCAAGAGGATTTCGCAAGATTTCAAAAATGTTAACGGAATTTCATAAGGTTTCCGAATATTATAAAGGATTATAAGGGATTTTGAATATTTCAAGCGACTTCAAGGATTTCAAAATATTTCGTGGAATCCCCAAGATTTTTTGCGGATTTCTACAGTTTTTAAATGATTTAAAGGGATTTTCTGGGATCTCAAACGTTCTAAAAGGATTTCAAGAGATTTTGTTGAAATTCCTGCGCGTGATATGCGGCAAAACACGAATGGACAAAGTAAGTAATAAGATAATCCACAAAGAATGTGGTGTAGAGGAGACACTAGTTGATATATGGGAAAGAAATTCTTTAAGATGGTTTCGGCATGTTGAGAGAATGAAAGATGAAAGACTAACGAAACAAGTGTATCAAGCTAAAGTAAATGGCAATGTGCCCAGAGGCAGACCGCGGAAAGAATGGTTAGAAATGTTAGAATGTGTAAATGAAACTCTAATTCGAAGAAACATAAGAAGCCATAGAAATACAAGAGCTTACATGAAAAAATGTATGGACGTGAAGGAAGCTAGAGAGGTATGTCAGAACAGAAAAGTCTGGCGAAAAATAGTGAGACTCTTCACTTGGGGTGATCGCTAGAGAGATTGATGAGCAACCTGGGTCGGAGCAGTATTGCGGTACGAGCGTGTTATTTAAATAAGTAACACGGGAATTCTAGATCAATCTAAAAATCTATACCCCTTCCCACATTACCCCCTTCTTCTCCGAGTGAGTCACACTTACCCGAAAGGGAAATAACTTAATGGTATAGTAATAATTGTTTGATATCCATGGAATTAAATGGATTTCAAGGAATGCTCATGTGATTTGAAAAATTTAAAGGGATTTACCAAATTTTTCAAAAAATTCGTAAGGTATTAAACCATTGCAAAGATTTCCAAGCATTCCACGAGATTTCATGAAAGATGTACACACCCTTGACCCCTCTGAGTTACGATTTGTAAGATTTTTTGGACAACCTCAAAAAAAAGCATTACGGAATTGATGGATGCTCCCTCATAAAACTACAAATTCAACGAAAAATTGTTTTGCTTTCGAGCATTTACAGAAAGTGCCATTTTGGACTTGAGAATAATTTGAAACTCACAATTAAAATTTTAAAATTGCTAATACTAAATTGAATTTTTCGTTTGTGATTACTTCAGTTTGTCATAGTTCAAGTTGTAGAGTTTTCGGATAGAAGTTTTTGGTTATAGAAGCAAGGGGCAGGTGTATCAGGTATGAAGACTATGAACCTTTGAAAATCTAAGGACAGGAGGGTGGATATAAAAGTAGTACTATTTCATGGACTCTTTAATCCTGAAGACCTTGAACCTGGGTCGCAACATTCCAAGAAAGATCCTTTGGAATAGTTAAATGAAAATTCAAGATTCAGGACTGATGAGTACTTGTGACCATAAAGATTTAAAAGTACCTTTCAGAGACTCAATTCTAATATCTTCTCCTCAAAATCTTAACGAAAAGTTTGAAGGGCTATTTACTTACTATTACTGAAATTTCAACAGGAACACTGTCAAGCAGACAATTACTAGACGACCCTCTCTTAATCCTACCCTTGTATTCTACATCTACAATCTACCTGAATCGGTCAAATTTAAGAAACCGCAATAAAACAATCATAGAATATGTTTCAAGTTTAGCTACTACAGATTTAGAATAGAAAATAGAGAAAATTTCCATTGCCGGAATGGAAATGAGCGGAACTTTAAATCAGCAAATTCTAGAATATTAGAAACTGACTACATACTCTCGTTTAGACGAATTGTTTCAACTTAATTTATTGAGAATAAGTTTTCGAAAAGGCCAAAGAGGAATCTTCAGTAAAGATTTATTGGAAATATTCAAATGATTTAGGTTTTATTTTAAAAGATTATTTTCAATTTTAAAGATGTAAAAATATGTCAACAAATAATCGGGAAGATTTTAAGACATTTTTCTTATTTTTCAGACTTTAAGATTCTTTTTTAGGAAAACTGAATTATTTCGAAAGATTTTTAGAAGGTTTAAAAAGATTGAAAAATAATTAAGATCTTGAGAATATTTCAAAAAATTAAAAACAAAACGTACATTTTTGAAGATTTCGAGAAAAAGAAGATTTCAAATCATTTAGCATGATGTAAAGGATATTTCAGCACTGAATTAAAAAAAACAATACTTGATATGAAATGGCTAATTGAAAAACATATGTTTGTGGTTTTTAAGAAACCAGTGTTATATTTTACTTTTAAAACAATCATCCAGCCAGACTGCACATTAGGGTGGGTCGAAAAAACAGTTATGGGACTCGAAATTGGAACTATGTAGAAAAGTAGGATATTAGGGTCCTAAACATGTATAATTAATTTGGTGTTGAACGCCTTCAACTTGCGCGATACCAAAACGTGCTTTGAAACATTCTTATTTTCGTAGTTTTTTTATTTTTGTGTATGTAATTTAAAAAAATTGTTTGGAGGTTTTAAATGTCTCTCCAAATATTTGTAGTTTCTTAATTAACGTTTTCGAGGCGATACACTATTTTTAATGGACCTCTTTTTGCGAAAGAAAATGGTTTAATCTACAATTCTAAAATCGTTCCTGAATTGCCTTTTTATGCAGATTTGAAAAGAAAAGTAAAATTGGCGAAAAAATTGAATTTCCAAACAAAATTTCATGTAAAGTTCTGATACGAAAAATCTAATACTTCGTTTTGGGGGGTTTTTGGGTACTTACTATTAGGAAAAAATCGCCAACCAAATCGCTGACACGATCGCGCAGCCGATTTAAAAAAAACCTTTGGAATGACACATGGGTCTTTGTAACCAAACAGCAGAAAGATAGCCTGTCTTATGAATCTAAAAGATCGTTTTCGTATTTTCATATTTATCTTTTTCCACCTGTCTTTAAAAAATCTTTTCTACGCCCTACACCCTACATGGCCAACGGCCATGCCACGCTGAAAAAACCAGTTCTCGTCAGATCACTGAAGTTAAGCAGCGTTGGGCGCGGTTAGTACTTGGATGGGTGACCATTCGAGAATATTGCGTGCTGTTGGCATATTATGGGTGTGGTGAGCCCAAACTTGTAGTTATTTATAACTACAAGAAAACTATCCACCTAGAAACACTACCCGAATCGGGTAGTGTGACGCCTACCCTGAAAGGGAAATGGCTTAATGGTATACATACATACACGGAGAAAAATGGATATTAAGATTCAAAATCTGGATTTTTAACTATAGGACAACGATCTAGATAATAAGATGGAATATTTTCATATTAAAATTCAATATCTAGGTATTAAAAACTCTAAATATAAAAATATTGAGATATTAAAACTTACTATCTGGATATTAAATTTTAACATCAAGATATTACACCTAAATATCTAGATCATTGTCCTATAGTTAAAAATCTAGACACTGAGTCTTATTACATATCTATTTTTCTCCGTGTAGGGCTAAAAAGGTGAAGGTTAATGTTGTTACGCTCTCGTCAGAAAAGGTATTAGATTTGTGTAAAATTTGACCCCCCAGTTTTTGTCAAATGTCCACGTTTTGAGACCGTCTGAACCCGAAAAAATAGGTTTTTACGAATGTGTCTGTCCGAATGGATATCTGTATGTATGTATGTATGCCTCTGAGCACGATACTTTTGAAAGAATTACTCTATTAGATTGGCCTTTTGTACACTCTTTTAGTGTCGGAAACTGAAGGACAAGTTCATTAGCCAGCTATTTTGGATGAAAATTTAAAAAGTTAGTGCATTTTCAAAGATTTTGAGACCATTTTTTTCAAGATTCAAAAATGCTATGCACGGCTGTTTGTAGTACTCGTAAAGTCAAACAATTTGTCCTTGCGATTTTTTTCGATAAAATAAAAATTATCAGAGTTATAGCATTTTCAAAATTAAAAAAAAAACGAAAATGCAAATTTCGGGCCAAATAACGCACGCTATGAAAAAAACGCCAAGAGAAGAAAAACGTTACTTTTGGAATGTTCTACAAGATTACCATAACAACTTTTTGAATTTTGTTGAAAAATTGAAATTTCAAAGTTTTTGACCAATGGTTCTGGTTTTAACCAGAACAAAATAATGAAAAATCAACAATTGCATTTTGCGGTCAAACTATGCAAGATACAAATAAATATGAGGTGATAAAAATTGTGCACCCTAAAATGATCTACAAATTTGCATTTAACCACTTTTTGATAGGGCGTGTAGTTTTTGTTTTATTCGTAAAAAACAACATTAAAAATAAAAATAAATTAGACAAGCAGCAGAAGCTAAGAAAAAAGAAATTAATAGACAAAAGTTACTCATCTAAAAAAGAGCTAAAAATGTTTATTTATCATTTTTGGTGGAACGTGTAGTTTTTGTTTTAATTGTAAAAAATAGCATTAAAAATAAAATAGTATATTGTGCTACAAGTGCGGAAAGTAGGCAGTTGCACACGAGTATGAAGTTTTCTGTACGAGCCAGAGGCGAGTCGAAGGTGAGTTGTAGGCGAGCCGAAGGCGAGCTGTAAACGAGCTGAAGACAAGCCGGAAACGATCCGAAGATGAGCCGATGGCAAGTACTGCAAACTTCACAAGAGTTGCAACTGTTTACTTTCAGCACCTGTTGCACACGATATTTTTTGTAACAAATGCAGGAAATTTTCGATTTAAGAAACAATAAGAATAAATTTTTTGGAAATTTACAGTAATTTTTGGAAATTTATGGTAAAATTACCAAAAATTTCCGGAAATTTTCGGTGAATTTGTATATTACCGAAAATTTCCAGAAATCCAAGGTATCGAAAGGTTTTTGGAAAAAATCCAAAAATTTCCGGAAAATGGAAAATTGCTAAATTTCCGGAAATTGGAAAATTGCTAAATTTCCAAAATTTCCGGAAATTTATGAAAAGTTGCTAAATCATCGAAAATTTCAGGTATCTAAAGCTTTTTGGAAAGATTCCAACAATTTCCAGAAATTTATGGAAAATTGCTAAATTATTGGAAATTTCAGGTACCCAAAGCTTTTTGGAAAAAATTAAAAAATTTCCGGAAATTTATGGAAAATTTCCAATATTTCCGGAAATTTATGGAAAATTGCTCAATTTTCCAAATTTCCGAAAATTTATGGAAAATTGATAGATTACCGGAAATTTCAGGTATCCACAAATTTCTGAAATTTTCCGTAATTTATGGTAAGTTATCAGTCATTTATGGTAACTTATCACTTTGAGTTTGTCCAATCACTATTCACTACCCACAATCAGTCTCTCAAGCGTCAAATCATAATGAAGTGAGGTTATTATTCCGGCAGTCCTGGAAAGTAAATCTGAATCGAAATGCGCAAGCGCAACAGCAAGAAAAAGTAATCTGTCTGGAACTGCGCAAGCGCAGCAGCTAGAAAAAGTAATCGTGCTCAAAGAGCGCAAGCGCAGCAGCTAGAATAAGTCTTTTCATAACTGCTTTTTACCACGGCTTTGGAATTGGTCACTTCCCGCACGCAATACATGCCTCGAAAAGCGAACATTTCGTGCGTGTGTTACAAAAAAAAATTTTGTTGGAAAAACGACACAAGGCTCAAAAAAAAATTAACAGACAAAAGTTGTTGAGTCAAAAAAGATCTACACATTTGTTAGGATTCATTTTTTGATAGGACGCATTGATTTTGTTTTAATCATGAAAAATAACATTATTGATAAAAATTACATTTTTGGACAAACGACACAAGCTATGCTACAAAGAATTAAAAGACAAAAGTTGTTCACCTAAAAAAGTGTTACAAATTGGTTATTAATCATTTTTTAATAAGATGCGTAGTTTTTGTTTTGATCGTGAAGAATATCATTTTAAAAAAAAATTGGAAATACGACACAAGCTTCGAAAAAAAATAATAGAAAAACGTTGTTCACCCAAAAAACATCTGCAAATTTATTATGAATCGCTTTTTATGGCACGCGCAGTTCTTGTTCAATTCGTACAAAATAACGTCAACAATAAAAAAATTCAATTTTTTGAAAAACAACAAAAGGTACGAAAAAAATTGATGAATAAAATTTGTTCACCCAAAAAACATCTATAAATTTATTAATAATTATTTTTTGATAGCATGCGTATTTTTTGCTTAAATTCTAAAAATTAACATTGAAAATAATCGAATTAAATTTTTGCAAAAACTATTCTCTCTTTTGTACCACATTCCTTGAGGATTGTCTCGTTTCGGACTTTGTCCATCAGTGTTTTCCCGCATATTATGCGCAGAGGTTTCATGCCGATCGCGTTAATTTTACTCCTGTTCTTTTCTTGACAGGTCCATGTCTCGCTACCGTATAGTTACATACAGTAGGTACAAATGTAGAATTATGTATGGCCATTTGAGCTTTTTTTTGGTATGTTTTTATTTCTGAGAATGGACCCTGCTCTACCAATAACATTCTTACCCTCATTTATGCGCCTATCTAACTCCCCATCTATTTTTCCGTCGCTAGTGAATAGGCTACCCAGCTATACGTATTTGTCAACTTGTTCTAATCTCTCATCATTTAGGACAATGTTGCACATTGTTTTCTCACTTTTTCCTTCAAATACCATAATTTTTGTTTTATTTACGTTAATTTTGAAGCCCATGTTCTTCATGCTTGTATTAAGTTTATTCAACATTCTTTGCAAATCCTCGATTGATTCTGCCATAACAATCTTTTCATCTGCGAAAGCTAACCCACGTATCTTCGCTGTTTGCCATGAGGACATAACGCATCCTTGTTTCACGCCTTGCATAATATCGAACTAGTCACTCAGTTTCCCATTAACCCTTACACTCGCTTTACTACCTGTATATATTGTTTTTGTGGCTTGTAGGAGCCATCCATTGACTCTGTACTCTTTAAGGATTTCCCAAAGTTTACTTCTATTTACCTTGTCAAATGCTTTTTCTAGGTCAACAAATGCACACAAAACTTTCTTTCCTACTCTCAAGCTTTTTTCTGTGATCTGTCTTAAGCTAAATATCTGATCTGTACATGATCTTCCTGGCATCTTCCATAATTTATCAATTCGCACAGCCTGTGAGGTATCTAGTCGTTACCGTATTTAAGCATTTCAGCGTTAATACTGTCTACACCAGCAGCCTTACCGTTTTTTAAGTTCTTAATTATATCTCCAACTTCAGTGACACAGACTTTTTCAATTGGGTTTTCTAATGCATTATGTTCTATGTCGCAGTTCTGTTGCCCTATGGCCTATATCTTCACCTGCTGATAATTCTTTAAAAGAGTCTTTTAAAGCGTCTACTATTCCGTCTGTATCTTATAGCATTTCATGAATTGTAATAATATAAATTTATGAAATGATACATTTTTCAGGGTAGCTGAGAATAAAAATTAGTGAAAAATAAGGAACATATAATAAAGTAATCATAAAAAGTAAAATTTTCACATTATTTTCCAATATCTGAATATAAGCAGTTTCAGACCGAGGTACATAAATAAATATAATATACATTTGACGTAATACAGTTGAGCTTAATGTAGAAAAGTTCGCACTTTGGGCAAAATCGAGTGCGAAGCACGAGATATGTGATGAAAATGTGTTCGTCAAAGCCGAAGGAGCTTTAACAAAAGAGAATTCACAATGACCAAATTACTGTTGTCGATGCAGGGACCTTTAATTTTGAAAGGTCTGTGCACAAATATGGAGGAAGTACAAAGACCGAGAGCGTAGCGGGAGGTAAATACACTATCGAGCGCGAAGCGCGAGATAAATATATTATCTTGCGCTAGGCGCGATATCGAATAGAAGCGCGCCCTAGGCACGCTTAAACATGCGAGCCGCGCGCGCAGCGGCCGATGAGAATGTGCCCGCGCAGCGGGAACATTTTTCTATTATATTTTTACCAGTTCACGTTCCCTGAATGTAAAATAGATTTTTTAAAGCCAGCTGGAAGAAGATAATTGGAAAAAATACGAAAATGACTTTTCGGTAAACGGCTATCTTTTTATTTTTTGGTTACATAGACTAATCATTTTTTTTAAATGTCTTTTTGTTGGTAAAAAATCCTTAGATGTTTACATTTGCTTATGATTTCCGAGACTTATCACATTTTTTTCGAATGTATTCTCACCCATATAAAAGCCTCAAATACCTAAAAAAAAGTTCTCCGTCATTCCTGTAGATTTTAAAATTCATTTTTTGAAAACATGGGTCCATTAAACATACATTATCTCCTCGAAAACGATAATTAAAAAGCTTTAAATATTTTGAGCGTCACTTAAGACCTCTAATCGAGTCGCCACAACACTTCTGGCACTAATTATTACTAATAGCTCCCCGAGATACATTTTGTTCAAACGGTTAAAAATGTCCCCTGATCACAAATATCTTAGTTATTTTTCAAAATCCTGTTCAGCTTTTGTTTAAACAATTTCTTTATCAATCTCTCTATTTGTATTTAAAAAATTAAAAAATTATTTTTAGCATCTCTGCGCAGTAAAAAAACTGTTTTGCCTTTTGCACTTTTTTCGTATGATAAACCGTTTGCAATTTACAGCATTATATTACAAGCAAATGATTTTTTAATAAAATTAGCATATCTGCACTGTTGTACCACATAATCTATTGTTCAGAAAAACGTCAAACATGCACATTGTCTATATCGAGGTTAGATCTTTCGAAAGAAAACTGAAGTACTCCAATCGAATGAAAACTTCTCTCCGTGAATTGTTGTTAAAAATTGCTATTTTTAAGATGAAATCGCCTTGACTTTTTATTTGTTAATAAAAAATCATCCAGGTTAACTAATGTCATGATTTCCCATAAAACTATTGGAAAACCTATACCTAAAATTAATAACATTGTTCATTGTTCAGAAACTCTCTTGCTTCATTTTTTATAACAATTGAAGCGTGCTCTACAACAGTGCACTATGCGCCACTTGGCATAAGGGTCATGTAATATGAGAATATAGGTACAAAATCATTCTTATGGCAATTGAAATTTAATATATTGTTATAGAGCACGCTTAAATTGTTATAAATAAAAAACCCCAATAATCCTATTTTTTCATGATCTTTGACACAAAATAAAACTTTGCTGTATTGTTTTTTGCTTTTGACTTTAAGTTTAATAAAATGACACGACAGTGAAACATTTTTAACTCTATTGAAACAATAAAAACGCTATATTGAGAAATTGTTAACGTGACCTAGTCTGTTTCTATTTTCAAGATACTTTTCAACAGAGTTCTGTTTACGATTTTCAAAATTTTTTTCAGTTGTACATTTTTCTAATTTTCCATAGAAAATTGCAATTACTTAATAAACTTTGTAGAAATGATTTGTCTTAAATAAGCATCAGCTTGAATAAGTATGAATCGAGTCCTTAAAGAATTTTATTATAATTTTATAGCTTTTTTCCTCACGCAATAAGGTAAATGCACTAGTAATCGTCACCTTGAGCCAAATTGGAAATTAAAAATGCTTATAATTGTATTTAAAACACAATTCTTATTTCCACAAAGGGCCTAACCGATTAAAGCAGATATAAAAAAACTCAATTTTGATCACTTCTCATGATATTTGATTGGAGTCAATTTTTATTCACAATAAAAATTCAAATTATGCAAATGCGTTAGTTATCGTCAGGCATGTAAAAAAGTATTAAAACAAGAAAAGTATACTAATTTGATAGAAGGATATTTAAACTGATCTAAAATCACATTTTTTATCATACGCGGCAAGAGCGAGTCTTGTTATACGAAAAATACTGGGCCATCTGACGATAACTAATGCAGTGACGATTACTCGTGCATTTACCTTAGTATATTATGCACCTAGGGGGAGCAGAGGAGATTGATCATTTCGTACACAAGTCGAAAAAATGTCTCTCCCCCTTGGCGCATACGATATTTTATTCACATCTGATCTGACGACGCTTTTCAGTCCCTAGGGAGTAAAAAGTCTTTTTACTCCCTAGGGACTGAAGTGACTAATAATAGTGACGTCAGAGGTGAATAAAGGTATTGTATTGCCTCTTAAAATCAAAATTGGTGAAATTTAAGTATTTACTAGTGAAATTTTACAGATTTGATTAGAAGGAGATATTGAGAAATTGTCAACGTAACATAGCCTTGTGTCAAAGCTTAATAAAAAATTAAAGAAAAATCAATTCTGGTCATAAAGGGTTTTTATTTATAACAATTGTTATAAACAATGAAGCAAGAGAGTTTATGAAGAATAAACAATGAGATTAATGATAGCTACAGGTTTTGCAACAATTATAGAGGAAATTATGACACTGGATGGCCTGGATGATTTTTTATTAACAAATGAAAAGTCTGGACGATTTTCCCTTTTGGGGCAGACATTTTTAACAACAATTCGAGGAGAGAAGTTTTTATTCGAACGAAAGATTCCTTTTTTTTGCTTTCAAGAGATCTGACCTTGATATAGACAATATATGTACAGGCTTCAAATTTTTCTGCGTAATAAATTCTTAGATACAACTATGCAAATATGTCAATTAAAAAAAAAATAGATATGCTGGAAATAATATTTTTCTTTTAATAAATGAGATTAAGTTGTTTTAAAAATTGTTTAAACAAATACTGCCCGGGATTTTTAAAAAATAACCAAGATATTCGTATTCAGGGGACTTTTTTTAACCTTTTAAACAAAAGGAATTAATTTTGTTTTTTCGATCCAAAATATTGTATATTACCAAATTATTCACAACAACAAAAATGTATTCGAGTCAAGACCTTTTATACGAAAATTTCTTTCTATAGAATGGGCGAAATCTTTTCAATTAAAACCCATTCGCCGTATTTGTTTGATTGCCTATACAAATTTAAAAATCTTTATTTCGTACCGTGAACAAATTTTACTGAAAAATTCTTTTTAATTTGAGTTAATATACATAGTTACATACGTAGGTAAAAAATGATATTTTTATTACACTTTTAGATACCATAATGTTTAATTCGTTTTTGCACCTTAAACTCATTTCTCGCTATAAAATTTACATTTTAAAGAGAGTTTAAATCAAATTAGCATGCTTGCACTTTAAAGCTGAACGATCTAAGAGAGACTTTTTTCCACTGCAGAAAAAGAGAAAATGAAATTTCCTTTTTCAATTTTAATTTTTTTTGTTAACATTTGTCCCAGGAAGCGAAAGTCTGAAGTTATTTTGTTGTCCTTTCATTCGCCTGCGCAATATAGGAAATAAATTTGTTTTCACGCTCTGCTTGCTGAATATATCCATATGTGCATTATTAAATAAATATGTTGTGGCTGTTTACAGTTTGTTTACCCAGGTGAAAAAGCTAAAAACAGCATTAATAAATGAATAAAATTAATACATTAATCAAAAATACGGATTTACTACACCATCAACTTTGCAAATTAAAATTTCCAAATAAGTAATTTTGTTTCATGACAAAACTTATTAAATAAATGTTTCTAAAAATTATTGATGAAAGAAGGAATTCTAATTGTAAATGATTTTACAATATTGGAAAAAAACTCTGTTCTAAACATTTTTCTACCACACTATAATATATTTTGTACCGGCAAAAAAAATTGTCGGTACCGGTGACAACAAATAAGCAGTACCGAAAATAAGATTTCTTGGATCATTGAAAATGATTCAATTTAAAGTTTTAAAGATTTAAATATATGTCAATAAAGAATCTGGAAGATTTTAAGACAATTTTGTCAAATTTACAGAATTTAAATTTTTTTAGGAAAACTGAATTTGTTCCAAAGGTATTTGGATGTTTTGAAAAGATTAAAAAATAGTGTATGTCTTGAGAACATTTCAAAACATTTTAAACAAAATGTAAATATTCATATTGTTAGAAAAAAAGAAGAAGCGTCTTAATTTCATATGATTTTTTTTAAAGTGAATTCTGATAGAAAATTGAAAAAGATTTGGAATTATTCACAATAATTTTCTAAAATTTCAACAAATAATGTTAACTATTTTTAAACAAAAATTTTCAATTCTCCATGATTAAAAAATTAAAAAAAAATTCCGAATACGTTCAAGAGATGTTTGGAACTTTTAAAAGGATTCAAAAATAATTTGCAACTTGAAAGGAATAAAAAATGTTGTTAACAAAAGGTAGATTTTTGAAGATTTTGAACAAAAACTTTAAAAACTTTTTAACAATTATGAACGGTTTCCAGATAATAAAAAAAATGTCTTAAGATTTCTGTAGAAATTAAAAATGAATTGTGGTTCATTTAGAAAGAATAAGGAAAAAATGAGAGGTTGCCGTCAGGTTTGTTTTAGTTGACTTTCCTTTTTCTTGCTCTTTTTTTCTTTGTTATGTATTTGTCTATATAATGAGCCGAAAAGAAGATTGTTTTTGGAAGTCTGTTTTTGAATTGTGAATCTTTTTATGCTCTGATTTCTTTGCATTAAATTATTCATTAGAAAGTAGATTTTCTTTCGATCTTGAATTAAAATTATTTTTTATTTTGAAAAATGAAATTTAAGTAAATATTTGAAAATATTTCAAAACATTTCAAAAGATTTTAAAAATTTTCAAAAAAGAATCCGGAACATTTTAAGGCAATTTTTTGAAATAGTTGAAATGTTTTTAATTTTAGAAAAAATTAGATTTGCTTAGATTTAGTTTATTAACGGTACTTCACCTTGGTACAAAGATTTGCTCAAAGCATACAAGTACGTAGTAACTTAAATAATTTGTTGATTTATATAATAGTAGACTTAACATTAGTATTAATTTAAACAATTAAAAAATATATTGAAAAGGTTAAGATGTCCATGCAATTTTTTTTAATTTGGAAAAAATCAGAATCATTTTAAAGATATTTAGACGTTTTAGAAGTTTATGCAGATTTTTTTTTAATTTTGGGAAAAAATCCGAATCATTTTTAATGATATTTAGAAGCATTGACAGTTTGGAAAATATTCAAAAATAATGGTAGATTTTGAAAAAAATTAGAGTTTTTATTCACAAAATACATGATACGTTCAGGGGGGGGGGTCAAAATTCATGAAATTTGTGCCACATATTTTGTGAATTGACCCCTTAAAGCTTTTTATTAAGTTTGAAAGGTTTCAGGAGAATTAAAAAAAATTTCTCAAGTTTCAGGGGAAAATTTCAAATAATTGTTTATTTTGAAAAATGAATTCTGAGAGAACATTGAAAATGATTTCAAATGATTTCCTAAAATTTCGAAAAAGAATAGAAAAGATTTTAAAGCAAAATTGTTCAATTTGGCAATATCACAAATTAAAAAAAAATCGAGTAAGTTTAAGAGATATTTAGAAGATATATTTGAACCGATCCAAAAATGATTCAAAACTTGTAAAGAAAAAATGTTTTAAACAAGGTAGATTTTTGAATTTTTCGAAAAAAAAGAAGCTTTTCAAGAATTTGGAAATGTTTGAAAGTGGCTAAACTTTTTCATAATATTTTGCAAAATCCTGTAAAATGAAAAATGTTCTCTAAAAGTTTGTAGATTCTTTTTCGACACATATAAAACCTTTCGAAATTGTTATGCATTTTCCCAAAATTCTTATAGGAAAATTATATTTATATACCTTAAAAAAACAACTGATAATACTTATTTCCTTGTTCTCAGATCTCAGAAACTCATTTCAACTAGAATGCAAGTGTTTAAAAAGTTTTAACAAATGGAAAGCTATTTGAAATGTTTATTTGGTATTGAAAATTATTTTTCCCCTCAAACCGAAAAACTGCACGCGCGCGTAGCACGCGATTGATGATGCTAAAATTCTTAAAACTTTGTAAATGGTGATTGAAAGGCTTTGTAATTGGTAAGCTTCACTTTAATTCATAAGCGTTCAAATTTGAAGTGCTGAAGTTTGAAGGCTTTGAAGCTAATTGTTCTGAACTACAAGAATATTTAAGCGGTTGGAAATTGAAATTATCTAGTTTGAAGGCTCACGGATGTTGCCTCATTACAATATCGTGACCCGAAAACTTTACAGGAGAGGCTTTTCAAAATTGGGTAGTTTATAAATAAAGACTATTACTGATAATAAGAATCAATTTGTTCTATATGTTTCAGGAAAGAATAATTAGAACACTGATACAAGTTTTAACATTGTAGCTCAAAAGTATGGTAAACTGCATTACATTAAATTACAACTTAAGGCTCTGTAACATGATTATGAAGTTGGTTTTCTCTTCAATTTTTATGTATGAAAAATATATTAAAATGTTTACAACGTTGCCATATATTATAACCTTTCATCATTTTGACTTTAGAAGCTCTCTTGTCTTTTGTGTTGATTGTCATGGTTGTTAAATTTGCTAGACTAGATAGTAATCTGGCAATGGAGTACTAGATATCACTTTGTGGTTCAACAAATTTGTCATGTGCCTATTTTACATTATTAATTTTACCTATTTAGAGACTGTTGTTTAGAATAAAATTAAAACTACGCGAAGCGATTGCCTTGATTAAACTACGTTTTGGTGTGATTAAGTCATTTTTGTCAAAAAAGTGAGATAGTACCCTATGGTTCTACACTGAGAAAAAAATCTTGAATCAAAGAAAATTTACTCAATTCAAAGAAATAATCGTACTGAATACGTCCTATAAGTCATTTCTTCAATACAAAAAAATGATTTTATCTAATCCAAAAATATGAAATTATTGTTGCAAATCAATATTTATTTCAGTTAGTGAAATATTAACTAAGCGAATGATCATTGTTATTGGTCGGAAGAAATAAGATATTTGTGTTAAAAAATAGGTAGTTGATATAGAGCAGGCAAATGTGATTTTAAAATTTAAATCAGAAAAAATTTTCATCCAAACAAATTAAAGTCCATCCACTGAAAAAAAAAGTTTTTCTTAATTGCTTGATTCCTTGGTTCAAAGGATCTTCCCATAAATTTGAGCATTTAAGCATGTGACAAAGTTGATCAAATATTAGTTGATTCAAAGAACCAAGTCCTTGATTTAAAGAAAAGAGAGAACTATTTCAAAAACAACGTAATTTATAAAAATAAATGTAGTTTAATATATATTTTCATTTTATACGAAAATCAAATGAATTTATTTTTAAAAAGGATTTCCTTTTTTCGTACAAATATTTGTTTCAATCAATTAATTGCAGATTGTTCATTCAATTGACGATTTCATCCTACACTGTAAGAAAAATTTGTAGTAAATTTCCCATAAATGTATTGGAAGTAATTAACCCATACAAGGATGGAAATTTTCCCCTACCTCAGTGTGGGAAAATTTCCGTAAAAGAATCGGAGTTTTCCCACAGAAGGATGGAAATTTTCCCATACCTCAGTATGGGAAAATTT